>CAUYON010068096.1:0-10396 GCA_963573935.1 Arctocebus calabarensis | reverse complement strand
TGTCATGGGATACTTGAGGCTTTAGTTAAGATTTGAGAAATGGTGGAGGTGAATTCAGGTCTATTGTTGGATTATAAAGAATAGGGGATTGTAAAGTGGGATGTAATGTCTTTGAATAAGATAGAGGCAATAGTGTTAGTTTTCTTGTTTGTAATAGGAAAAGCTTTAATTTAACTTGAGAAGGTATTTACTAATATTAAGAGGTATTTATAATGTTTGATCTTAGGTATGTGTATGAAATGAAGTTGTCCGTCTATTTTAGGAAGAAGTTTTTTAGTCTGATAAATTGGAAAGTGTGGGAGGTGAGACTTTGTGGGTTGGAGTGCTGGTAGATTTTATAGAATTATGTAAGTTGATTTAGAAACTTTGAATGTATTTGTGAGAGAGGAAAGAAAGTTTTGAGGAATTGTAGTAAAGTCTGAGAGTGGAGGTGAAATAACTTGTGGAAATAGATGAGGAGGTCATGAGTGGGAGGTTGATTCGTTTCATTTACTGAGGTACAATAGGAGTATAAACAAGTAAGGGGTGAGAGGAGGTGTTAGAAGATGAGTTTTGGAGAGCAGCCATATGTGCTGCATGGTCTTTCTTGTATGTTCAAGAGGTAAGGGAGAAGAGTGTCTAGTGTTTAAAGGTAATCGTGAGTGGGTGACAAGTCAGAGGGAGTAGGTAAGAGGGATGTAGGATTTAGTGTGGGATATGTGTTATAAGATAATGATGGATTAGATAAGAGAGAGGTTTGAAGATTAAGAATATGGCACGGTGGTAGGGTTTGAAGATTTTTGTATGTTAAAAGATCAGATAGAGAATGAGGGGACAGGATAGTAGTAGGAGAACTGAAAGTGAGTTTTTTTGATTTTTGTATTAGAGTAACTGTGGCTGATAACGCCTTGAGAAAAGGGACCTAACTTTGAACAGTGTGATCTGACTGTTTTGAGAGATGAGTAACTGGAGCAAAGGTGGGGCCTAGCTGATGTTTGAGCATGCTGAGAGTAAACTCATGGTTTTTTGTGACATATGGGAGGAAGTGGTGAGAAAGATCAGGAGGGTGGAGGGCTGGAGCTTCTAATAAAGAACGTTGTAGAGATTTAAAAGGAGTGGAAATGGAGGTTAGAAGAGGCTCAGGAGGTCACTTTGAGTAAGAAGTAGTTAGGAGAGAAAAGTTGGGAATTTATACTCTGAGTTATTTAGTTACTTGTAAAAAGGAGAGGAGTTTTTGTTTTGCAGTGGGTAGAGGAAAGTTATGAAGAAGGCTTTTTTGTCTATGGTAATAGTTTTGAAGTTGGGGGTTAAAAGGACATTAAGGTGATTTTTTGTTGGAATAATTGAATTTTTGAGGAAGAGACTTAATATTTCTTATCTGTAAGGAAGTTAAGGAGGGAACAGGTGCTTGTTTGTAATAGGAAAAGCTTTAATTTCACTTGAGTTATGTAAGGTGGAATTATAGAGTAGGAAGTCATTGATATATTGAAGTAAGGTTGAAGGAGAGGGATTATAGGATTGAAGGTTTCATAATAATGTGTGACTAAATAAGTGGAGGCTGTTACAAAATTCCTGGGGGAGTGCAGTTCAAGTAATTTGGAAAGAAGTTTGACAGGTAGGGTCAGTCTATGTGAAAGTAAATAGGTTTTGGCAATTAAGGTTTAGTTGAACAAGAATTGGAGAGTAGGAGGCAATTGAGGGGGTTTTAGTATTTTAAATGTTAGGATTTACTTGTTCTGGTGGAATGGATTAGGGTGTTAGGTCTTTGATGGCTTGGGAAAGGGTGAGGCAGAGTGAGGCAGAAGGAGATGAGTGAACATTTATTAATTTAAAATTAAAAGTGAAGGTGGTACTTAATTTGGAGAGTATGTCACATCTTAGAAGGGGAACTGTACTGGAAGGCAATATTAAAAGTAATGCATAAATGATAAGTTGCCAATTATATAGTGTAAAATAGGAGTTTGAGGTTGATGGTGGGAAAAACCTTTTACTCCGACAATAGGGGTGAGCAACAGGGAGGAAAGGACTACTGACCTTTTTGACAGCTGAAAAATTAGCTCCTGTGTCTAACAGGAAGGCAATCTTTCTACCTGCCACCATCAGGGTTGCTCTTGGCTCTGTAGAGATGATCTTCATCGGGTGAGAGAAGTCTGGTCTCCTCAGTCTCCAGAAGAGGCAAGCTTTAACAAGTGTGCTAGAGGTGCTGTGGTCTGCTGGCCCCATGACCTCTCTGGGCTAAGGGGCAGTCAGCTTTCCAATGGCCTTTTCTTTTGTAGAGAAGGCATCACCCGGGTTAGGGCTTAGGATTGGGGTAACATTATACCCAGTGGTCTTTACTGCATTTGTAATATGGTCTAGGTGGTTGAGTTATGAAGCAGCCTTTGGCTCCTGACTTAGGCAGGTTAGAAATGATGGCCTTAGTCATGGCCTGGGGTGTCAGGGGTCCATGCTCAAAGCGTTTTATTTTAAGTTCAATGTCGGGGTAACTGGTTAAAGAGATAAGTTATGAGAATGTTTTTCCCACTTATTGTTTCAGAAGTTTAATTAGTATACTTAATAAAAGCCTCAGTAAGGTGTTGGAGGAAAGTTGAAGGATTTTTAGACTTATTTTGTATGACTTTCCTTAATTTATCATAATTGATGGTCTTTTTGGTGGAAACTTTAAGTCCACAAAGAATGCAGGTAATAAAAATGTCTTTACTTCTTTTTCCACATTATTATTATAATTTAATTTAGTTGGGAGTTAGGGTTTGTGATTTTATTTGTGGGATATTCATTTGATATATGAAATTGATCTGCTATCTCTTTTACCTTCTCCTACACTCGTTTGCACTAGTTAAAGGTTAGGGTATTAGTTAAAATAAGTTGATAGGATGTAGTAATAAATTGAAATTTTTGAATAAAATGAGAAGATTAGAAGTAAAGGAACTTAGTCTAACTTTATGGTGTGTGAGTTTAGCTATGGGAAAGGAATAAACAGAAATTGCATCAGCTACTTCACAGAGCAGGGCTAGGAAGTAAGAGAGTTGAAGGTTTTTTTAATTTTGGAAACCAATGGGATTGGGTGAGGGGACTGGAGGGAAGTTAAGGATAAGTAGTGGAAGTTACTGTAGAATTATACGGAGGAGCTGGAGGAAGAAAGGAGTAAAGAGGTCAGGAAGTATTTCATGGAGCAGTTGGAAATGGACTGAGAAACATAGGAAGAACTCTGAGAGCCAGTTGAGGGGGAGAGGAGTTAGAAGATGAGTTTAGATTGGTTGCTGAGGAAGTAGGAGGGAAAGAGGGTGGAGGCAATTGTGTGGTTGACGGAGGAGTTGAATAAGGCGGGGAAGTTTGAATAGGTTGTTCAGCGAGATGGAGAGTAGAAAGAGTTCTTTGTTACAAGAATTTTGGAATTAACTGAACATAAACTAGGCTTGGTTTTAAGGTAGGAGAAGCTCTGAACGTAGGGGACTTTGCTCCATTTGCAAGGCACTTACAACAGTTATATAAGTTTTGAATTAAAGAAAAATTAAGTGAATTATAGCTTGGCTAGATACATTGGTTATTTAGGTTGTATAGTGGCTGAATCTGGGTAAAGAGTTTCATTCTTTTGGTTTTTTAAGTTTAACTCTAATTTTACCAGGTGGCATAATAAATACCAAAAGGGGGAGTTACGTGGGATAGAATAGCTTGCACCTATGGCTATTCATCACGGAAATAAAGCGTGAGCGAAATCATGTGTGCACCAGGACAAAGGGGGAATGCTTTCTCTGCTTTGTTGCTGGCTGTGAAAATGAGGACACAGTTTAGGATAGCCATCACCATGCCTAAATCTGTGTCAGACCCTTGGGGCCGAGGAGAGTTTGAGACCTGGCATCAGGAATTATTGTGCAAGGTGTGGAAGCACTGAGCTAGGCCACACAAGGTTAAGGGCAATAGAAAATTCAAGCCTTGAGAACCAGGGGAGTTGCCAGGAATGTAAGCAAACTAGCCCACGATTTAGGAAAATTTGCTCCCATAAGGATACATACCAAGTTTGGGGGAGGTGGTGTTGAATGCTGATTATGGCACCTTGGTGGATGGACACAAGCCAATATGGTGGTGAGTGCTGGGAGTGCAAGAAGAAGATAGGGAGCTCTCAGGAACTTGGAGCATTCCCTAATTAGATCCCACTTCTGATGCCAGATGAAAGGGGGGCACTTGACCAGCATAAACCTCACAAACCACCAAAGCTTGTACAAAAGGTCTTTATTGGTGGGGGAAGCTATAGAGTAGTATTAAGGAGGAGGGGAGAGACAGAGAGAGAAATTGGGGAAGAGAGGAGAGGAGAGAATGTAGAGAGAGAGAGAGAGACAAGACACACAAGACACACGGGGGAAGAGAAATAAGAGAGAGAGAACAAAAGACAAGGGCACCTTATATAGACTCGGTTAGGGGAGGTGATGGGATGGTAGAACAGCCAATAAGGTGTTACCGCTCTGGTGCGAAGAGCCATAAGGGACGTACATAAGTTTGAATTTTTCAGTGGAGATGAAGTTTTGCAATTATCTAACACTGGTGTGCATGTGGGAAAAGAGAAAATGTTACATGAAGCTAATGTGCTTATATCTGGTTATGACTCTATAGGAAGTCTTTTTTTATTTTTATAAAATTAGAAAAATTCACACATTATGGCTTAAAAATTCTCAGTGGTATCTGCACTATCTATGTTAGAAAAACTGAACACTAGTACAATATTTATATAAAGATGCTCATTTCTGTGTATTTTGTAATTATGAGAATTTGGAATTAATATTAATGTAGAAGTAGTGTCTAAATGATGGTTAAGTTTATGCTTTAATTAAAAAAGAGGAAGCTTCATATTACCAGACAAAGATAGATCTTCAATATATCGTTAATATATGTTAAATGAAAGATTTTTCTTAAAATTACTCAACATTAGATTGAACATCATACTGTTTAGGTAGGAGAAAGATAAACAAACATTGAATAATATTCTGCATAAGTATAGTTTCATAGAACATGTTATACACAGGAAAAGAAATGGAAGACAAAAACCAAAATTACAATAATTATTCTTTCTGAGACCTCTACTTAGATTTATTTGATATCATTCAAATTTTACAATATTTGCTTTCTCAATTAAAATATTAAGAAAATTAACACACAACTGACAGTATTTTATGGGCTACACTAACACATGATGTGTTTTGTGAGTTAGGAACTCATTTTACAGATTAAAATACTGATATTTGTTGGTTTAAATAATTTGTACAATGGCTTCAAATTATTGAAATGGCTGGACTTTCTGTATTTCAGAAAGTCCAGGACAGGGTAAATAAGTAAATTTAGAGTAGTGTAATTTTTAGTTATACCTGATTGCAAACAGCTAACAGAAATGTGTAAATAAAAGATTATGCATGGAAATCCAGTTTATTTTCAATTTACAGTTAAATTTATAAGATTGAAAATAGATTACTTGAAGATAACATAAGCAAAGTTTAAAAATATCATTATTTCTTGATCACAAGTGAGATTAATAATGGAAAGGGAACATAAAATGAGGGAAATATGTCTCGGCGCCTGTGGCTCAAGCAGCTAAGGTGCCAGCCACATACACCTGAGCTGGCAGGTTTGAATCCAGCCTAGGCCTGCCAAACAATAATGACAACTGCAACCAAAAAGTAGCCTCACCAGGCCTTGTGGTGGATGCCTATAGTCCCACCTACTTGGGAGGCAGAGGCAGGAGAATCACTTGAGCCCAGGAGTTGGAGGTTGCTGTGAGCTGTGATGCCACAGCAGTCTACCCAGGGTGACAACTTGAAGTTCTATCTCAAAAAAAAAAAAACAAAGGGAAATACTATAATCAAGTTTTGAAATGGTTTATTTATATGTTATTTCATTTTTCACTAAAGTTTCAACAAGTAGATTATAAAATAGGCCAGCCTATTGTTAGTATCTTTTATGCTACACTAACACTAACATTTTTACTAATTATTTCATTACATGTTTCTTCTAAGAAGTACAAATTGGACATTCTTAATCCAAAATCTGGAAATCTGAAATGCTCCACAAACTGAAACATTTTGAGCATGGATCTAATGCTGATACAACATGTGCCCCATTCAGGCTGTACAAGGACACCCCTCCCCTATTTTCTGGCCTTTAACAGGCAGACTTTTTCTTTCCAAACTCTAGTCTCTGAATGTAAGTTAGACAGGGGAGGTGCAGTTTTTCCTTGTAAGTTAGGCCCCTTCTGGTATGGGCCTGCTGCTTTTTCCTAGATTGGGAGGAACTACATTCATTTGTTAATACCCTTATTCAGCCTCTATTTAACATAAAGGTCTGTCAAGTTCTAGCCAAATATAATTCCTCAAGAAGTATAAAGCTCCCAGAGGAATCTCATGCAGAGATTTCCACATCGGTCTCCCCCACTCTATCAGAGGCTCTTGGCGCCTTTTCTTCCTTCCCTATTATTTCTTATATCATAAATCCTGTCTTGTCACTTATTTCTGTGGTCTATGAGTTCATTCTTTGAATCTCCAAGACCAAAGACCTACTGCAAAAAGAAATTCTGGTAACTATGCCAGAAGTAGAAACTTCCAGAACTCATGTTCTGGGTCATGGTCAAAACACAAACTTTATTTCATGCAAAAAATTATTAAAGATACTGTATAAAACTATCTTCAGGCTCTACTTATGTGTACAAATATATGCATATGAAAATTAAATTAACTTTTGTTTATACTTGAGTTCCAGTCACAAAATATTTCATTGTGTATATGCAAATATTCTAATATCTAAAACACTGTGCTCACAGGCACTATGGACAAGCATTTTAAGTGTGCATTTCAACTGGTATAAATAAAATTCTCTTAACTCTCAATATATTATAGTTTATAATATACATGTGAAATCAAGAAATATTTGAAATATTAATGAAAAGAAATAAATTAATAGAAACCTAAGTTGGACATAAGCTCTATGAGAAAATAAGTGAAATGCATTGGGTATATGAAGTTTCCATCTGTGTCAGTGAGATATGGTTTAATATTAATGATTTCACATCTTTTAGAAATCACCCACATTGTGTTTTAAAATTATATACTACTCTTTTATATGGAGAGTATTATTCTGAATAAGCAGATATCATTTACTATACTTTGTTCATTGAAAATTGCATATTTAAAAATTAGTGAAACTATCTTTTGAGAAGAAATTCTCTTAGAACATTGACATCAAAGTAGAGTCCATTTGTAAAAGGCAAACTAAGAAAGTAAAAACATTTGTGATATAAAAAAGCACAAAACAGGCAAAGAAATTATTCAATAAGGTGATAAAGTTACAATTTGAGATCATAAAATTATAATTTCTGTTAGCAAATTTTGGACATGTTAAATACAATTACTCATATAGAGAATTTTTAATGATATTTCTGGGATATTTAAAATAGTACCATATTTACAGAAGCAGTATTTCCTAGGTAAGAATTAGTCCATTAAAATTACATACATAAGCACTTAATACAAGTATATTGAACATTTGTCATATATTAGAAATTGCTGATCACTGCAAACTAGCTATGAATAAAACGCAATGCATGTTTGATGTGTCTTATGCTTTATCAAAAAAATAGATCATGAAATCAAACTTTACTCTGTAATGCCATGCCACACTAACAAGGTGAATTGAAATCAGAATTGGCCAACTTAAAGTCTTGTTCTGTCAGTGATTACCCTCCCTGACTTCCATAAACAAGAAAGGCTATTCATTACTGAGTTAGAATGGCTGGTATTTATACAATAATATTGGTTCAATTTCTGACCTCAATGTGAAGGCTAAAATTTTGTTAAATATCTTAAATGCCAATCCTAGAGAATGCTAAACTAAGCATGTTTTCACATAGTCTGAGTTGCATATTTAATATAATTGAGACTCATTTCCTACACCCATCTACCTGTTCAATAATCATTAACATTTATTTTCTGAAGCCATATTGTTTATTTGCACAATAAACTCATCAGTGAAACCTCTCTTTATGTTAGAGTAAAGAAAGAATTATTAAGTATGTTCCCAAAGTGAACTAAAGGTCAGATTTCCATATTTAGCATATGTAGAAGTAGGATTATGCCTTAGGTCTACCTGAGATTCATTCAGGTAAAATCTTGACTTACTGTTGATAAAGGCAGTTTGAACAAAGATTTTTTTTTTCCCCTACATACACTGTTTTTTTTCTTCATCCAAGTAATTATATCCTCTAACTCTGTGTGGGTGTCCAGTGTACACAACAGAAATTTAACACATTCACAGTTGCTTCTCTGTTGGCAAAGCTCAAAAAATTCTACTGCTATCATTCATGTCCAGAAGATCTTTCTCTCTGTGTAGGATTACTCCATTAGCATTTTAACTTATCTGTACTCTTCCATCTGTTTCTGCCTACAGTCTATTGCTAGATAGCAATCTGTGTAAATTATTTTTAAACTCACATAAGACCATCCTACCCTTCTCTTCAAAACCTTGTACTGGCTTCACATTGCACTTAGAGCTGAGGTAAGAGTCCTAAAATAGCCTGCAAGGCCAAAGCAATTTAGATCACATTATTTCTGAGACTTCATCTACTTTTCTATTAGCCTTAAAGGAAAGACTATCTGATAAATGATACTGGGCAATGATTTGTATTAGAAAGTAAAATTAGGGATTATTTCACAATTTAAATCAACTTGCACAAATACATTTATATTTAAATGATAGAAAAGGAAGCTATAAAAATAATGAAAGAAAATATAGCTTCATAGTTTTAAATATTGTAGAATGATATATTATTTAAGCATATCAAAGATAGTTTTCAGAAAGGAAATGTCAAAAGTTGAAACTTTGAAAAAATGAAAAGTTTTAATATTAGGGTGCTCACACCTAACAGGCACAATGTAAGGTTACATGGCACATTTCTTAGGTCCATGTACCCTTCCTGGGTACATTGCTGCAACTAGGATTCTATTTAACAAACACAAACAACGTTACCTAATCATTTGTACCTCATATTAATCTGAAACTTAAAAAAATTCATAGATCAAAATTTGTACATGTAATACTAAAAGCAAAAGGGAATTTCCTTGCTAGTATTAATACATTTAACATGTACCTATCCTGTTTAAGAACATAAGTCAGTGAATGTATTTAACAAATAAAAAAAGTCAATAAAGATTTTGAAAACAAAGATGTATATACACATTAAAGATGTTTAATTGCACTTCTAATTGAATAAATGAAAATACTAATGAATATAGGTGCTACAAAACTGCACTATTACAATTTTAGCTAATGCTGATTTTGTACAGTGAGTATGTCCTAGGTACTTTGTAAATTGCTTTGAATATACATCTAGTTAACCTTTACAAGGCAAGGTTAATGTCTAAATTGTTCTCAACTATTTTGTCAATTCTCAGCAGAGTTGCATAAAATGGTTGCTTAGTATATTTTGGGTCGTTGAATAAATAAATGTAAAAATTATAGAATAGAGAAATTAATTTCTCTAGGTCACATAATGAGAAGCTGGCGAATTGGCATTTAAATTTGGGATTTAAACTTGAGACCAATGACAGCAGGGATTGCATAATTAAACATCATGAAATACTGCCTTTATAGATGCTTATACATTTTTGAAATTTATGAGACTATTGGTAACACTTCTCTATGAGAGTACAGTTTAGTACAATAATATGAGAGGGATATTTGACATTTTGTATCTTAAATAAAAATACATACCCTTTAATTTTTCAACCTACTTTTATAATTTGTGCCTGTGATACCCAAGTTAATACTTTAAACTGCTTATTGGCTAACCATGTGTAATAAGAAAAAATGGAGAGTATCTACATACAAAGTAATAACACATTTAAAAATAAAATCTATGGAACCACATTGTTGTGCCCAAATTTCGGGGTCCCCCCCAGAAGAAACTCACACCAGGTGCACCGATGCAAAAACAAAGGGTGGAATTTATTATAAGTTTAAACTCGGACCACTCAGCCCCGCCTAAATGGCTGGTCAGTCTGAATGGCCCCGCAGGGAGGGGCTGAGGTATTTTTATAGTGTACCAAAGGAAGTTGGGAGGGGGAATAGGACAAGGGGAGTGGGATCAGGGAAGGGTGGAACAAGGATGAGTCCAGGTGTCTCGTCACTTGCTGATTGGTTACCTCTGCGGTGCCAGGAATGGGTGGGTGGTCGCTAAGCAGGAAGAAGCCAGTACTGATTGACCGGTGGGGGTGGTCAGGGGAACTGGAGCCAGGAGTCAAGTTACAAAACTAACATTTACACTGCAAATTACACAGCAACCTGTAAGTCTGTTAAGAAAATAGCGTCACACGGGCCCTTTCAACATGAATATACATAATTATTGTCAATTAAAAACTAAATAATAATGAAATTAATTTAC
>CAUYON010068093.1:0-11535 GCA_963573935.1 Arctocebus calabarensis | reverse complement strand
TACATTAGTGCAATCAAGGGGTACAATGTGCTGGTTTCATATACAATCTGAAACATTTTCATCAAACTGTTTGACATAGCCATCATGTCATTTTCTTAGTTATTGTATGAAGACATTTGTATTCTGCATTTAGTAAGTTTTCTCTGAACCCATCTAGGATGCACCGTAGGTGTGGAATACTATGCAGCCTTAAAGAAAATGGAGACTTTACCTCTTTCATGTTTACATGGATGGAGCTGGAACATATTCTTCTTAGCAAAGTATCTCAAGAATGGAAGAAAAAGTATCCATTGTACTCAGCCCTACTATGAAGCTAATTTATAGCTTTCATATGAAGGCTAAAACCCAATTATAGCACAAGAATATGGGGAAAGGGCAAGGGAGGGGAGGGGAGGTGGGAGGATGGGTAGAGGGAGGGTAAATGGTGGGACCTTTCTTCTTTAAAGCGTTTACAACTTCTAGAACATATCCTGGACTTGGTATAATTCATTCCCACATTTTACATCTCATTCCATCCCATACTCTGTTGAGAATATGTATAAAAAGGCACAAAGCCCTTTACTATCCATACCACATGCTGCTTACCAAGCCTAGGAAATCGGCCGCATATTAAATGTATATGTTTCAGGTAACACTGGATTTTTGTAACGTTGTTAATGAATTGAGAAATCCCTTACTTTGTAAATGGGCTTTTAATTCATTGAAATAACATGTGTGAAGTGCTTATCTGAAGGTTTGAAAAGTTAGACTGGGCAAAAATGGATTATTCTGCTATAACAAAAAAACTTGTGTATAAATAATAGAAATTTCTTTCTCACAGTTTTGGAAGCTCGGAAGTTCAAGATCAAGGCACCCCCAGCTTCAGTGTTTGGCAAGGATTCTCTCTGTGCTTCTGAGATGGTGCCTTGTTGTGTCCTGTGGTGGTGACAGGTGCTGTGTTCGGTCATGGTAGAAGACACAGAGGGACATAAGAACATCAGCAATTGGAAGCCTCTTTCCTAAGGGCATCAATTCCATTTGTGAGGGAAGATCCCTCATGGCCCAATCACCTCTCAAAAGCCCTACCTCTTAATACCATAATACCATTGAAGTTTATGTTCAAACATATGAATTGTGGAGGCAGATATACATTTAAACCCAAACATTAATGAATGCAGTTTTTTTTATTGTCCTATAAGATTGAATTAAGAGCCACGGACATAAGTTAATTAAAACCAAGCAATTTCAAATAAAGTAGGGTGAAAACTGAGAGTTCCAGTAGAGACTGACTAAGTCAGCTGTTAGGCCATGAGATGATTTGGGTATTGAATGAAAAGGTCAGGTTCGGAGCCCTGAGTTCCAGGACTATCTGAAAACTAAAACTGATAAGCTCATTTATAAGTACTCATGGAAAACATGGGTCTCAGGGTGGAAAAGACTCCTGTTTTTCTACAATTTTTTTATTTTCTAAATGATTATTTGGCACTTTTCTTTGACATTTTTATAGAAATTCATTTGGATTTTTATCAGCTCATTTCTGACTCTGTTGTCATCTCGAGCTGATAGAATTCTTTTACATAGAAATTTTTTGATCATTAAATCCTGTTCACATCAAAATGGTTTTATCTAGAAATTTAGTACCCAGCCACAATATTGCTCTGTTTCTGCAAAAATGTCATATATTTTTCAGACCTTTTTTATTTTATTCCCCAAGCATTTCAGTTAATCATTATTGTCTAGACGCCAAGAGGAAGTCAGAGAACATTGCTGGAAGTGAAAATTCTTTAGGGATTTTATTCAATAATAGAGCAGTTAAATAGTATATATTATTGAACAATAGAAAGTACTTTCTTTATAAGCTGCACACTTAGCAGACACATCATTAACCGTCAAGTAAACATTTACGTTCAGGGCCACATATGCTCGTTAACAAGCACTGTTTTGTACATGGTTACATTATCTTTCTTTGGAAAATATTTAACACTTTAAGTAGAAAATGAAATATTGAATTTTAGATCAGAGCTATAATTAATATGGTATATTGTATTTATCTATGTATTTCTGATACCTAAATTATATATCAGGAACAAAATTATTAAAGTCTAATTATAGTCCTGCTCATTTAATCAAAAGACACAGGCCTAAAAGATGCATTTCTTATGGAATTCAAATCTACTGCAGTAAAGGCAAATCTTGCTGAAAGACAGTGAGTTTCCGTCCATAGGCTAATGTGGGAAAGTGGTGGCAATAGCTGTATGCAGTTTACAATGTATTTATCCTGACAGGTTCAAATTAGGTCATGTGTATAAATGCTTATTCATGGAAGATATATGATATTTCAAACTTTGTGCATAGTGTGAAGCTATGTGAATATTGTTAAAAGTGCACTATTCTCAAGTCACACAATGGAATACTGTGTGCAATTTTCATTTTAAATTATTGCTTATCTGATGTCACCTTATTGCATCAACAGCTTGTCCAGCTATTTGACGTCTTAAGGGGGGTTTCGTGTAGACCTGCCCAGGTTGTCCATACGTGGTTGGGCTGATAGGAGTAAGTTGGGGGGTTCAGGAAAGCAACAAAGATAGTGGCGCTCCACTGACCTATGTGGGAAAAGACTTGTCACCACTGGGGTTGGGCTGGGGAGGTGGGGCACAGCCACGTGTGTGGACCTGGAAGAAGAAAGAGAACAAACAGCGGAGGACAGAGACTGCAAAAGAGACCCGGAGAGAATGCACAGTGTGGAGGCAGGAGAACCACGACAGGGGGGCTGAAGTCCAAAAAAGAGATGCCTCGAGGTTGGAGTTTCAGAATAGGATTTCCTTTTTGCCTCTTCTTCAAGAGAGGAAATAAAAACCCATTTTATTATTCCTACTTTTTAATGGACTTTATTCTGTAGAGCAGTTTTAGGTTTGCAGCAAAATTGAGCAGTAAGGACAGAGAGCTCCCAGGTACCACTTGCCACCTCCAAGCAAGTCCCTCCTTATTCAGCTTCCCCCCACAGCTTGGTGCCTTTGCTACATCTGATGGGTCTGCACCGACAGCCAGCACACAATTCCACCCTTTATGTTAGGGTTCACTCTTAGCATTGGATAGTCTAGGGGGCTGAACAAACCTAATGACATATCGCCACCAATGTTGTATTGTACAGAGTAATTCCACTGACCTAAAAATCCTCTGTGCCCTGCCTGCTCCTCCCTGCTCAGTTATTTTTTGATGTTGACTATTTCGGGCTGAACTCCCCCTTGCAGATCCTCAGGCGGGAGAACGAAGCGCTAGGTGATCAGGTCCGAGGGGCGGGCTGTTTAATCACGAGGGAGACGCGTTGTCAGGCTGTCGGAACACTCACTCACAGATCTGCGCTTAGCTGACACGAGAAAGCCTCACCCTGGCTGGGCATCCAGGTTAGAGAGGCCTCCAGTGCTGGGCTGGGCCAGTCTGAAGGCCCAGGTCAGGGGTGGGGAAAGTGGGAGCAGGGACAGAGCTGGTGGGCATGGTGGAGGGTCTTTGAAGGTCCAGTGCACACACAGAGTTGTCCCAGAAAGCACATCTGGATTCCAGGCTGCACGTGCCCAGGTGCACGATGGACGTTGTCTTTTCGGCATCTGTCGTAAATTCTCCTCTTGTAAAGTAAAGGGCAGGTTGACTTCCCTGGGCCTTTTCAATTTCTCTCCATGCTTATGACACAAGAGTCCTGACCCCCCACACTTAGCCAGGAGGTAGGCTTATAAGGGAGGAAGTAGAGAGAATCTGGCCAATTAATCAACCTATTTTATGAATATTAGACATTATTAGGCATCTTAAAACATGGAAATGGGCTCTCATTTCTCAATGAGCCGAATCATGGAGGTTAGTGCGGCAGGAGACTTTGGTGGCAGCACGATGGCAGGTGCCCCTGAGTCAGGCTGCCTGGTTTGGAGCCCACGTCTGCTGCTTTGTCATCTGCCTGACTTTGGGAAGGTTACTCTACTTCTCTGTGCCTCAATTATTTCATCTGCAGAATGGGAATATAGCAGAAATTGCCCCCACATGCCTTTGGGAGCATTAAACAAAGTAATGTTTTAGGAACTGAGTTTTGTTCTAGCAGCTCTGCCATGGTTTAGTCCAACTTATCTTGTTGGACTTTGCCTGGCACAGAGTGTGTGCCATCACAGTATTTGTTAAATAAATATTCCAATCCTGCCATTTAGCAAATGAAGAAACTGCTCTTAGACATAATTTTCTCTAGATTTTCATAGGTATTTCTCCAGTCTGACCATAAAGCCTTACAATTACGACATCATTGTGTCGGAAAGTTTGAGATTTTTCTTCCTGTCATTGATGGTGGGAGGAGGGGCGGGGGTTGTGTTCTTTACTATGAAATAGTCTCACATTCAAAACTTCAGGTTGCCCCATCCCTGCATGGGACTACCCAAACCAGGAGGCTGGCCAGGCAGATCCAGGCAGGAACAGAGGTGGATAATTGAAGCACTGGAGAAAGGTGAGCAGGGAGCTGGGAGGAAGGTTCGTTGTTTCTTCTATAAAGATCCCCAGTGAGGCTCCAGTGAGTAGGGATATAAAAACATTTAAAACTGGGAACTTCCTGTCCCCTCCCACCCTGTGATACTGTGTCAGATTTATTTTGTGAGAATGCAAATCGCATATACTGCAGAGGCTCTTCAACACTCGGCACAACAGGTCCTGCGGGGAGGAGGACGATGTGAACATCCCAAACCCTGGAGGGCGCGGCCAGCAATGGGCCTGGTTTTCCTGTATGGTCGATGAAATCTACCTCATTAGTGAGGGTGAAGCCCTGGAAATCACTGGAGTGTCATCATCTCTGCATGATGTCTCTATAATTGTAGTGACTTGGAAATGGTTGGGCCCTTAGCTGTACTTTTTGGTTAGAAGAGAGTGATCTGTTATTACTTAAAACTAGATGTGTTGAAAACTAGGCGTAGAAGGAATATACCTCAAAATAATAAAGGCTACATATGAGAAACCCACAGCCAACATCATACTGAGTGGGGGAAAAGCTGAAAGCACTCCTTCTATTAACTGGAACAAGGCAAGGATGACCACTGTCACCACTCCTGTTCAACGTAGTACTGGAAATTCTAGCTGCAACAATCAGACAAGAGAAGGAAATAAAAGGCATTCAATGGAAACTAGGAAATCGAATTATCCCTGTTTGCAGATGATATGATTTTACATCTAGAAAATCCTGAAGATGCTCCCCTAAAGTCTGAGGTTTGATAAATGAATTCAGTAAATTTTCAGAATACAAAATCAATGTGTAAAAATCAATAGCATTTCTATACACCAGTGATCAAGCTGAGAATCAATCAAGAATACTATTCCATTTACAATAATTACAAAAATAAAACACCTAGGAATATAGTTTTTTTTATTTATTTATTTGCAGTGTTTGGCCAGGGCTGGGTTTGAACCTGCCACCTCTGGCATGTGGGGCCAGCGTCCTACTCTTTTGAGCCACAGGCGCTGCCTGTAATATATTTTATAAAGGAGGTTTTCTCTGCAAAGAAAACTACAAAACACTGATGAGAGAGAAATTGTAGACAACACAAACAAATGGAAAAGTACCCCGTGCTTATGGATCAGAAGAATTAATATTTTTAAAATGACCATACTTCCCAATGCAATCTCCAGATGCAATGCAATCCCTATCAACATACCAACAGTATTTTTCACCGAATTAGAAAGACAATCCTAAAATTCACATGGAACCAAAGAAGAGCTTGAATAGGCAAAGCAATCCTAAGCAAAAAGAACAAAGCTGGAGGCATCACTTTATAGTTATATCACTATAACTTCAGATTATACTACAAAGGCTATCAAAACCAAAACAGCGTAGTACTGGCATAGAAAGAGACACACATATCACTGGAATAGAAGAAAGCCGCACATCTACAGCCAACTGATCCTTGATAAAGCTGACAAGAACGTAGGGAAAATATAGCCTTTTCAATAAATAGTACTAGGAAAATTGGATAACCATATGCAGAAAAATGAAAACAAATGCCTGTCTCTCGCCGTATACAAACGTCAACTCAAGACAGAGTAAGGACTTACGTGTAAGAGGTGAAATTATGAAAACACTAGAACAAAGCCTAGGTGAAACTCTTCTGGACATTGATCTAGGCAAAGAATTTATGGTTAAGATCTCAAAAGCACAGGCAATAAAAGTGAAAGTAGACAAATGGGACTTAATTAAACTCAAAAGATTTTGCACATCAAAAGAAATAATCTATAGACTAAACATACAACCTGCAGAATGGAAGGAAGTGTTTGCAAAATGTTTATCTTACAGGGGATCCATACACAGAATTTACAAGGAACTCAACTCAATTAAAAAAACTCCAAATAATCCCATTCAAAAGTGGGCAAAGACATGAGTAGACATTTTTCAAAATAAGACATACAGGTGGGGTGTGAAAAAGTGCTGAACATTACTGATCATCAGAGAAACGCAAATTAAAACCACAATGAAATATCTTCTTACACAGTCAGAATGGCTATTATTAAAAAGACAAAAAATAAAAGATGTTGGTGAGGATGCAGAGAAAAGGGAATGCTTACACACTTTTGTTGGAATGTAAATTAGTACAGCCTCTACAGAAAACAGTACGCAGATTTCTCAAAGAATGGAAAACAGAACTACCATGTGATCCTGCGATCCCACTACTAGGTATCTACCCAGAGGAAAATAAATCATATGTCAGAAAGACACCTGAACTCATCTGTTTACCGCGGCACTATTCAGAATAGCAAAGCTGGGGGATCAACCCGAGACAGAGTTGGTTCATAATGTCCCTCAGTGCATGACTGGATCAAGACAATGTGGGGTATGTATATGATGGACCCTTATTAAACCATGAAAAGGAATGTTTCAGACACAAAGACAAATATCAGATGTTGTCACTTGTGAGTGAGAGCTAAATAATGTGTCCACGTGGACATAGAGTGTGGGATGACAGACAGTGAAGATGGGGATGACAGGAAGGTGGACAATGAGAAATCACTTTACAGTTGCAATGTGTGTAGTTGGGAGGATGTATACAAGAAAAGGCCTGATTGTACCACTGCAATCTATCCATATAACAAAATTATAGCACAGTTTTACTCCAGATACTTAAATACATTTTTTGAGAAGGCAAATGTAAGCATTCTTTCTTCTAAAAAAAGACATCAAAAGTAGGTGTGCTGAGAAATGTCTTTTTTATTCCTTCACTTTTCTAATACCCCTTTTTTGTAATAATTGGCTGCATTGAACATTCATCTCATGACAATTAAGTGATTTCTTTTTTTTTTTTTTTTGAGACAGAGCCTCAAGCTGTCACCCTGGATAGAGTGCTGTGGCATCACAGCTCTCAGAAACTTCTAATGCCTGGGCTCAAGAGAGTCTCTTGCCTCCGCCTCCAAGGTAGCTGGGACTACAGGCGGCTGCCACAACTCCCGGCCATTTTTTTTGTTGTTGTTGTTGCAGCCATCATTGTTGTTTGGCGGGCCCAGGCTGGATTCGAACCCGCCAGCTCAGATGTACGTGGCTGGTGCCTTAGCCCGTTGAGCCACAGGTGCCGAGCCTTAAGTGATTTCTTTAAGTGATAATACAAAACAGAAAATATTAAGGTCAGCACAGCATGAGACTTGGGTGGTACTCTAAGCCTAAATGTGTGCTTTTATGTTAAAACTAAACCTTGCATTTTATAGGAGTGACATTGTACGTCATGATATTCAGAATATGGTTACAAGATCTCATTTGATACCAGAGAACAAGAGTGAAAGCTTCTATTTCTCCTGGAGCTTACAGTAAGGAAAGGTAAGTATTAAACAAAGAAACGATAATGTAAGATAGTGACAAAATGTTAAGAAAAAAAGAAAGGAGATTAACTTTTGATCAGGTGGTGAGGGAGGGCTGTCTGAGGAGATGACAAGTGACCTGAAGCTTGAGAACATTTGGAACATCTGAGAACTTGGACCTTGGGACTGAGTACTCCACCTGAAGGGAATAGAAAGTGCAAAATCCTCAGGGAAGGACTCGGGACGCCAGCGTGGCTATGGTGCAGTGTGTGCGGGTGGGGGTTTGAGAGTTCTCCCTCCTCACAGACTCATGAATTAGCATCTGCTATTCCATGCAGCTTGGGAGAAGACGTGAGGCTCTTGGGTCAGACTCACGGCCCAGAAAGCAGCATTAAGTGTCATGTTCCCACCAGTTCTCTTTGACCCCTAAGTCCCATGGTGGCAACACAGATAGGGCAGGTGGATGCTGTGTGCTCAGCCGGATCATGCCCAGCTGAGGAATACCGAGCTTGGGAACCTCGCATTCATTTACAGGACGTGGTGAGCAAGACTGCTTTTTTTTTGGTCCTGGAGAGGGACATTTTCTGGTCCAACTGGCCTAGTCAAGGATGGCCAGATTCTTGCATTTTCAGCGTGCCCAGTGAGAACATGCAGGGTGCTCAGTACCTGGCAGGTTTCTTCTAACAGAGAGGCGGAGTGTGAAGAGAGGCAGGTCGTGCTGTGAAGGACCTGATGTGCTTCCGGCCAGGATTTATTCGGGGACAGCATGGGACTTATGTATGAGGTGCTGGCTTTACACCAGTATTCATGGATACCCACAGTCTTCTCATTCTGTGCAGTGAGCAGTTAGGGTTCAGGTAGAAAACTGATGGCACATTCAAAGAAGAAAGTATCAAGGGACTCCTTACAGAGGTGTGGATGAAAGGCATGAATAAGGGAGCCCAGGGAAGGTTTGGAGTCTTGGAAGAGAACTGCCAGGTAGCCACTGCCAGGGAGAAAATAGGGCAGGGTGGAGGGAATGCCCACCCTCTCTTTCACCTCCAAATATTAATCTCTCCTCCTCTTACTCCCTTTGGACAAACCCAATCAAAACCCAAAGACAAGAGGTCAGTGTTCAGGGGCCAGAGCAGGGCAGAGAAAAATGCAGAATGGATCTGGGATGACTCATGGAAGATGACCAGCAAGTAGTATCATTTTATTCTTATTTTAAAAGATAAATAATAATTTAATCCATTTTCAGAATTGTTACGTTTGAATGGAGAATATATTTCATTTACACTTATAAAGAATACATCCTCATATATCTTCTTTAAATTCACTTTAAATGTATACAATGAAATAACTCTGTTTTTCAAAATTAATTTCCTTATAAAATTGGGCTTGTATACAAGGTGCTGACGACATTTGTGTTTGTTCTGTTTACTATCAGGAAGGAGCCCTTGCCTAAGGGACAGGACAAGGGGGTTCTAGTCTCAAATTGATCATTAATTGGTTATAGAATGACCGGATTGTTAATAGAATTTGATGCTCCTTACAGCTCCTTGTATTTGAATACTGCATTTGCACAAGAAAGCAGGACTTTCTCTTACAAGGAAAAATTGACTGAACTTTCTAATTAGCTTTGTCTTACTCTTTGCTTTTTAGTGGAATATTTGTTTCTTTTTAGTTCTTCTTTAATCAAAGTTCTTTCTTATCTATCTCTCCCACCTGGAATTCTGCCTTCTTTAGATTTCTCTATGTCTTGGTCAAAACAAATGCAGACCCATACAGGATACAAGCTACTCCTTTTTCTTATTTTTTTAGGTGATAAATGACATCGCAGATATACATAGTGACTGACACAAATCCCTGATTTTTCTATCAGAATCAAAGCATAATATGATCAGCATAGGTCTCTGGCCTGACCCCATCTCTATGACCATGAAATTACAAACTCACTGCATGTATAATTCTGTACCAGTGCATCCTCCCGACAGGACAGTCATGTTCTTTGTGTTCACGCATTGATGCTATGAAATCAGAGACTGAAGATTCACTTAAATTCAAGCCCCTGGAAAATTTTGAAAGGCAACTTATTTTAGTAGATCTCTAAATTTTACTTTTTAGTAGGTCTCTAATTTTACTGAAGAGCTTTTTGTAAGATGTCTGTAATGAATGCCAAATAAACAAACAAATAAAGACTTTTATAACTATAGCAAAAAAGATAAGAAATCTCATGCAAGTCATTAGTCCTCAAATGACTCTATTACTGAGCTCTTCAAAGGACACGTGTGTCTGTGTGTGTGCCTGCTTCTGTTTCTTGCTTTCATCAGGTGTATTAAGTGGAGCCTTCACTCCAAGGCTCTGAAAAGAATCATAGCATGATAAAGCTGAGTAAAAGTGCTTTGGGGTCAACCGGCCAATCCCTCTGTTTGGCAGATTAGATAGCTAAAGTCCAGGGAGGCAAGGCCTTGTCCAAGGTGTCACAGCTGGGTGGTTTTGAACTCAAATCTCCAAATCTTAGGTAGTGCTATTTCTTAAAATGAAGAAGAAACATAAAAGTTTCACAAATAACACCCGTATGAGTTCTTGTTACAAAAAAATCAAACAATAAAGAAAAGCCATAGTTTCCATTGACCACCATTTAAATCCCAGTATTTCCCACAGGATTGTTGTCACCTGACTCTAGACTTTTCCTGAATGCTGTACACATGTTTACAGAAATACACATCCCATGTAGAAGGATGTGTGTTTAGAAATATATGTACCATTCTGTCGTTTCTTTTTGTTAGACAGAAGCTGGGTGTGGTGACTCTCTCCTGTAATCTCTACACTTTTGGAGGCTGAGGCAGGAGGATTGCTTGAGCTCACGACTCTGAGACCAGACTGGGCAACAAGTGAGATCATCACTGCAAAAAATTGTGTTGAAATTATATAATGAAAAAGAATAAACATGAATATTATGCTGTATACTTTTGTTCTTCCATATTTTTCTGGATCAGCAAATACTTACTTCATTCTTTCAAACTACTAGTTAACTTTTTATAATACAAATAAGCCCTGGGGTACAATGGACAGTTTTATTTTTATTTTTATTTTTTTTAAGAGACAGAGTCTCACTTTGTCATTCTCGGTAGAGTGCAGTGGCATCACAGCTCACAGCAACCTCCAGCTCTTGGGCTTAGGCGATTCTCTTGCCTCAGCCTCCCAAGTAGCTGGGACTACAGGCGGGACAGTTAGATTGTTTCCATTTTCAGGCACAATGTTAAGCAAGCATCAGAATTGCCTGAAGGGCTTGTTAAAATAGATTCTGGGGACCCATCCCTGATTAGTAGTTCTGGGTGAAACCCCCCACCCCATTTCTAACATTTTGAACAAGCTTTCGGAAGATGCTAATGCCAGTGGTCCAAGGACCCTACTTTTCTTAGTACTGCTGTAATGAATAGCAATACATAGGCTTCCTGTATGCTTCTGTGAAGGTTCTTGCTCAGGAGTGAGGGTGAGGAAGAATTTGCTGGGTTATAGGGCATTTTAAATTTATGGAAACTGAGACGTTATCCTCCAAGGTGACTATACTGCTTACACTCCCCCAGCAGTATGTTAAGTAAGAGGGCACTTGTTTTCCCAATTTTTATGTGAGATTGGTCTCTCTTGCTTTTCCCTGATCACTAATGGGGTTCTTAATCATTTCCCAAGTATTCAGGCCGTCTGTGAATTGTATATTCATACCTGAAGCACATTTTAAAAATAGATCATTGATTTGTTTGGTTTTCTCAT
>CAUYON010068090.1:0-13915 GCA_963573935.1 Arctocebus calabarensis | reverse complement strand
TGGGCTTAAGCGATTCTCTTGCCTCAGCCTCCCTAGTAGCTGGGACTACAGGCGCCCGCCACAGCACCCGGCTATTTTTTTGTTTTGCAGTTCGGCCGAGGCCGGGCTTGAACCCGCCACCTTCGGTATATGGGGCCGGCGGCCTACTCGCTGAGCCACAGGAGCCGCCCTGGCCTCTGGGTTTTTGAGTCATGGGTAGGAAAGCTTTTTCCACTGGAAGGATAATTTATAAAGAAATTTATTTCTTTTCTGCTAGTAAAAAAGCCAGCTTGTTGGTGAGGAGGGGAATGATAAAGAAAACCCTGGGCCCCAAAGCACAGTCTCTTGCTAGACAGTGGATGTGAAGTTACTCACCTGGTGTCTTTCTCCATCAGCCCCGCGGCAGACTGATCTAGGGAAGCAGTGGCCTCTGGCCCAGGGCAGATACAACCATGGCCTTCCTGATACACCTGCTGGTCTGTGTCTTCGGAACGGGTTCCTGGGTAGCCATCAATGGACTCTGGGTAGAGCTGCCCCTGCTGGTGACAGAGCTGCCCGAAGGCTGGTACCTGCCCTCTTACCTCACGGTGGTCATCCAGCTGGCCAACATTGGCCCCCTCCTGGTCACCCTGTTCCATCATTTCCAGCCTGGCTGCCTTTCCGAGGTGCCCATCATCTTCGCCGTGCTGGGTGTGGGCACCATCGCCTGTGTCCTCTTCGCCTTCCTCTGGAATGTGACCTCCTGGCTCCTGGGTGGCCCCCATAGCATCGCCTTCATAGTCCTCACCTTCTTCCTGGCCCTGGTGGACTGTACCTCTTCGGTCACCTTCCTGCCCTTCATGAACCGGCTGCCCCCCCAGTACCTCAACACCTTCTTTGTGGGTGAAGGGCTCAGCGGCCTCCTGCCTGCCCTGGTGGCTCTTGCCCAGGGCTCAGGTCTTACCACCTGTGTCAATGTCACTGAAATGTCAGAGGTGCCAACCCCTGTGACCACCAGGGAGACCAACGTCACACAGGTACCAGTGTCATCCTAAGTCATTGCAGCATTCTGCTCCATCACAAGTAGAAGGGAGGGAGAATTGGCTTCCCTCTGCCCTTCAGCGAGTCTACAAATTAAATTGACATAAGGCAAATTAACAGCAGAAAAAAAATAATTACATTAATATGAAAAGACCAGATGATTGACGCTTATGAGGTCAGACAATCAAGTTCACTACCTCATCCTATAAAAAAATGCTACATACCTCATTGCTGAATGTCATTACAGTCAACTTCAAAGTACTACCCATGGAAAGCTATGTACCGACACCAGCGCCTAATTCACCCTTCAAAGCATGTTATCTAGAATGAATTCACAAACTTGTCAGACCTCATACAATGACAGCTCTGATGGCCATTCCAGAAAAAGAGTTCCAAAATCGCTTTGAAGGCTGAACTAGGCACTAGCATCAGTGAATAGCTTCCCAAAGGAAGTACTTGGAAGGTGACCACCACAGTGATATTCAGCAATGAGGTATGTAGCACTTTTTCTTTTTCTTTCTTTCTTTTCTCTCTTTTTTTTTTTTTTTTAGCGTCTCCCTTGTCACTTTCTGTAGAGTGCGGTAGCATCACAGCTCACAGCAACCGCAAACTCCTGGGCTTAAGTGACTCTCTTGCCTCAGCCTCTCTAGTAGCTGGGACTACAGGCGCCCATCCCCACACCTGGCTATTTTTAGAGATGGGATCTTACTCTTGCTCAGGCTGGTCTCAAACTCCTGAATTTAAGCATCCACCCACCTCAGCCTCCCACAGTGCTATGATTACAGGTGTGAGCCACCACACCCGGCCCATAGATCACTTTTTCTAGGACAAGTTTGCACACTTAAATGTCCAACCTCGTATATACATAGCATCCTGAGCTACAGAAAGGAATGGGTGCTTGAGAGTTCGGGAGAGGATGATAGAGACAAATTATGGGAGTGAGAGGAGAGAAAATGTATGGTTAATATGGTTAAAGCTTGCCTTGGTATGCAGATAAGTACCTCTCAGGTGATAATGATGAAAAACCATTCCCTTTCTGAAACAAATACCTTTGCTTATAAAAATTTCCTCTAGGTGTAAATTGCCTTTACAAAAGGGCAACTTTTCAGAGCTTCTCCTGAGTTTGCAATTTCTTAAAATAACCAGCTGGAAATAATCAACATGCATGAGAGATCTATTTGTGGGTGGTATATTCTGGTCTCCTACAGTTGTGTTTTGGGGTGGATGATATGTCCTGAGCCACAGCACAAGCCAGATCATGGGCATGCATGCATGTTCCTAGGCACGGGGGAGCTGTTGGTGTGCACCAGCAGGTCCCCATCCATCCAGACCAATTGAATAAAACCCCCAGAAGATAGGACTTGAACCAAGTCCTGGGGTCAGATTTTATTTTAGAGTATGTAGATTTAGGCTATAGAAATGCAGTCCCTAATCCCTGGTCATTCACGAGTGCAGTGGCCTGTTAGGAACTAGGCTACACAGCAGGAGGTGAGTGGTGCTTCATCTGTATTTATGCATCACCACCTGAGCTTCACCTCCTGTCAGATAAGCAGGGGCATTAGATTCTCACTGGCCCGTGAACCCTTCTGTAAACTGCACATGTGAGGGTCTCCTTATATGAATCTAATGCCCCTTCCCTCCAGTCTGTGGAAAAATTGTCTTCCATGAAACCAGTCCCTGATGCCAAAAGTATTGGGACCACTGCTGAAGGACATGGCTAACCTGGTCCCAGCAGCATCTACACCCTGTGGGCACAGAGGGGCTGTGAACAGTGTCACGTCCATTCATGTGTTGCTGCCAACTGAGTCATGAAAAATGTGGATTTTCGGAGCTTCTTGGATTCCAGAATTGTAAGTAAGAGATTGTGGACATATATTTATTCAAAATCCTCCAGGTTGGCTGGCACGGTGGTTCACGCGTGTAATTCTGACACTCTGGGAAGCCGAGGCTGGTGGAGCTCAGAAGTTTGAGGCCAGCCTGAGCAAGAGTGAGACCCTGTCTCTACTAAAAATAGAAAAACCAGCCAGGTGTGGTGGCAGATGCCTATAGTCCCACTTACTCGGGAGGCTAAGGCAAGAGGATCACTTGAACCCGGGAATTTGAGACTACTGTGAGCTTTGCCAACACAGCACTCTAGCCTGGAGCAATGGAGTGAGACTCTGTCTCAAAAACAAAACGAAATCCACCCCTCCCACCATGGTGGGAACACACGGGGTGGGGGGTTGAGAACCATAAACTTCAAACATGGCTTTAATGCTTCCTATTCCACCAAATTTTTCATCACTGCATTTTGGAAAATTTATATATTTCTGGTATCAGAACCACAGTAGAACAGCAGCAGTTGCTAACCAGTAGCTCCAGGCCACATTGGCTTGCAAGTTTTTTTTTTTTTTTTTAAGTGTTTGAGTTAGTTGACATTTTATGGTTTTGAAATTTCACTTATATAAAAATAAGGAGATCTGGCCATACCAGGCCACATTACCACAGGGCATCCTTGGGTGGGCTGGGAAGTAGGGCTGCCCTTTAAGGGGGAGGCTCTCCCCTTAGTAGGAGGGGTTCTACCCTTGGCAGACAGGGTCTTCCTTTAGTGGGGAGGTTCTACCTTAGCAGAGAGGGTTCCCCACTCGCAGTCTCTGGCCAGCCCCTCTAAATGTATCTGTGGTTGTCACTTCTGTAGGGTAGCAAAGAGGTAAAGATATAGTACCAGTGTTGGCACACTTTGCACTGCTGTAAAGGAATTCTTGAGGCTGTGCCATTTATAAAGAAAAGAAGCTGGGTGTGGTGGCTCACACCTATAATCCTACACTCTGGGAAGCCAAGGAGGGTGGATTGTCCGAGCTCAGGAGTTCCACACCAGCCTGAGCAAGAGACTCCATCTCTACCAAAAATAAGAAAACTAGCCTGGCGTGTGGCAGACACCTGTAGTCCCCTCTACTTGGGAAGCTGAGGCAAGAGAATTGCTGGAACCCAGGTGTTTGAGATTGCTATGAGCTATGGAACCATGGGGCTCTACCTAGGGTGACAGAGTGAGACTCTATCTCAAAAAAAAAAAAAAAGAAAGAAAAGAAAGAGGCTTATTTGTCTCATGGTTCTCCAATTGTACATGAAGCACAGTGGTGGCATCTGCTTCTGGTGAGGGCCTCGGTATGTTTCCAGCCCAGATGAAGGGCCAAGGGGAAGCAGAGGTGTCACAGGGTGGGATGGGTGGGGGTGGGCCATGGTCTTATAAGTACCAGCTCTGTCTTATTCTCCTGAGTAGAGTGCTGTGGCATGATAGCTCACAGCAACTTCAAACTCTTGGGGTGAGTAATCTTGCCTCAGCCTCCCAAGGAGCTGGGACTACAGGCATCCACCACAATACCCAGCTAATTTTTTGATTTTTCAGTAGACACGGGGTCTCGATCTTGCTCAGGTAACTCCTGAGCCCAAATAAACCACCCCCTTGGCCTTCCAGAGTGCTAGGATTACAGGCATGAGCCACTATGTCTGGCCATATACACCAGCTTTCAGTGAACTGATAAAACAAGGACTCACACATTACCTTGGGGAGGGTACAAAGCCGTTCATAAGAGATTTGACCCCATGACCCAAACACTTCCCACCAGACCCCATCTCCAACACTGGGATCAAATTTCAACATGAAATTTAAAGAGGACAGACATCCAAACCACACTAGAAAGCACCAGATGGACTGACTTTGCCACATTGTCCCAACTGCCCACACATAAGTGACAATCCATTCTGACAGCTTGCTTCCCCCCAGCCCAGAGCACAGAGATGCTCTGACAAAGGCACACAGGGCTGATATGTGCAAAGTGCTAGTGCCCCTTAGGCAATCAGTGCAAGCAATTATTATTGCTACTTCATCTATTTATCAATTACTGATAATATATAATATGCATTACATATTATTGTCATTATTGCTGCTATTCCCTGCATTCTGACCCCTCAGGGATCTAACTCCTGTGTCATCTTTCTGCAGGGAGTTCTCAGCACCTTGTCAGCCCTCCCCAGGACCGCAGCCACCACGGTGCAGCTAGAAAGCCGCTACCTCCCAGCGCACTTCTCGCCCCTGGTCTTCTTCCTCGTGCTGTCCTGCATGATGGTAGGCTGCCTCGTCGCGTTCTTTCTCCTCCAGCACCAACGCAGGCACTGGGACACCTCTGTAGAGGACCTCCTCAACTCCCAGGTCACCCTCCACTCCATCCGGCCACGGGAAGAAAAGGACATGGGCCCTCCAGACGGCAGCCAGGCCCAGGAGCACAGAGAGGAGAAGGCAGCCCCCCAGCACCCAGTTCACCTGGCCTTCATCTACATACTGGTGGCCTTTGTGAACACACTCACCAACGGCGTGCTGCCCTCAGTGCAGACCTATTCCTGCCTATCCTATGGACCTGTCGCCTACCACCTGGTTGCCACACTCAGCTCCATGGCCAACCCTCTTGCCTCCTTTCTCTCCATGTTCCTGCCTAACAGGTCTGCCCCCATCTCGCCCTGGGGAAGTCTGGTTGGGGAACACTTCATTCCAGAATCCAGAATTCCAAACCCCGCCTTCAGGGTTGTGCATGTAGTGGTTAAGAAGGTGGTTTCTGGGCAGCGCCTGTGGCTCACAGGAATAGGACGCCAGCCCCGTATACCAGAGGTGGCAGGATTATACCCAGCCCCGGCCAAAAACTGCAAAAAAAAAAAAAAAAAGAAGAAGAAGATGGTTTCCGGAGCTTGGCTTCCCATGTCCAAACCCAGCTCTGTCACTTACACCAGCTGTGTGATATTGAACAGGTCACTTCACCTCTTTGTGCTTTAGGGATATTTATCTGGAAAATGGGAGTGATAAGTATTGCCCATGACTGCTCTCTGGCTGTGAGGAGGAACAGGTGGCTACTGAGGCTCCCATTTACAAGTAGAAACCCTGAAGCTTGTAGAAAGGTCTTGACCTGGTCCATTTCCAAGGATTTCAGCCTCCCTCTATAGCCCACAGCTGGTTCCCTTAGAGCCACTGCAGTTCTAGAAGAATGCCTAGGCCAGTTGATAAAATGCAGACTAAGCCAGCCAGGATTGGGAACAATGATTTCAATTATTAGTAAGCAACCGTGCGGTTCTGACCCCTGCAGGAGAAGCACTACCTTAGCATTGAGACATTTAGGGTCTCACAGCCTCCCATTTACCCATGACCTGACTACCCTTCTGGCCTCCCAGACCTGCTCACAGCACTCACCCAGCCCAGCAAGGAGCAGAGTGAGGACAAGGGAGCTAGACAGAAAATGGCAGTTGTCAGGAGGCTGGATTTTCTTCCTGTGGCTAAAAACCACAGTGAAGACAGAGGAACTGGGGGAAGTAGAACCAAAGGCCCAGATCTGCAGAGTGTGAGTAACCCGAAATGTTAGAAGTACAGAATCTGATGAGAGTCTTGGAGCAGAGTCCTTAGTGGCAGAGGCAGACCCCCTCCATTCTTACTAGGGGCACAGGCTAGTGTTGGTGTTCTGGAGACTAGACAAGGGACCCCAGGAACAAGGATCTCGAAGGACACTGTCCTCAGTTGTCAGACCTATGGCACACATATGCATGGAAGGCCAGTTGCAGAGAGATGCTATCATAGCAACAAGCCAGTTGCCTGGGCCTCACAGATCGTCTAACCTATGTTGCAGACTGGCATAGCTGAGGCTGGGGGGGGGTTACCTGAGGTCACACAGCACATCTTGAAGTGCCGGTGTCAAAGGTGTCCTCTCGGCCTGGCCTCCTGGTGGAGGTTAGGTACATCGTAGGAAGAAATGCCAACAGATGAAATACCAGGTGGGACCCATAGCTGGAGTTAGGCTCTGTTCCCTCACTTCCATGGGTGACTAGCCTGGCAAGACCCCCATTTTGATCAGGGATCAGTCTCACAGCTGAAATAATAGAACTGGAATTTGAACCAGGACCCTCTGATGCCAGAGTCCATTCTGTCTCTTGCTGGGATACTAGGTCCTGCTTAGGCCATCCCTATCCCTCAGAAGCTTCACTGATCCACCTGAGTCAGATTGCCCAGAAGTTCCATGTGAGGCTAACCCAACCCTGCAGATGGCTACCATTCTCCATGGCTCCCAGGGGCTGGGCGGGAGGTCAGGCTTCTCACCTCCTCCACTCACCTCTTGCCACTGACTCTACTCTAGGTCTCTGCCATTCCTGGGAGTCTTCACAGTGCTTGGGACCAGCTTTGGAGCCTACAATATGGCCATGGCTGTGATGAGCCCCTGCCCCCTCCTGCAGGGCCACTGGGGGGGGATGGTAATCATTGTAAGTATTCGCCTTGGGGCTGCTCCTCTTCCCACTTCCCTCACGAGTTAGGGGAGACCCCAGGTACAGCCCTTTCTATTGACTGGAGTCTTTGTGGTCACTCTCTCAGAAAATGCCAGGTGTGAGGGGACGCTTCTCATTTGGGAGGTGTAGGCAGTTGAGGTGACTGGTTCAGCCACACTCTTCCTACGACGAGAATCTCAGCAGTAGTCTTGTCTCAGATACCCTTGACTTGATCACAGAGGCCAGAAAAGCCACTGGCTTCGCCTCTGTAGTCCCTGGGGTTGGGAGTCAACTCATGAGCCCCCCTGGTGTTCCCTTAGGTCACCCACCCTATGAGGCTCTCAGCCGGTCACTCTGCATCTCTTCCCTCCCGGCCCTGCAGGTGACTTCGTGGGTACTGTTCACCGGGTTTCTCACCTACGTCAAGGTGATGCTGGGCGTGATCCTGCGCGACCACAGCCGCAGCGCCCTCCTGTGGTGCGGGGCGGCGGTGCAGCTGGGCTCGCTGCTCGGGGCGGTGCTCATGTTTCCGCTGGTCAACGTGCTGCGGCTATTCCAGTCGGCTGACTTATGCAACCTGCACTGCCCTGCCTAGGCGGCCATGGGCCATCACTAAGTCCTGGAAACTGAGACCCACGGAGGCAGAGCCTGGGTACTTGAACCAGGAATGCGAACCTCCATTCGCGACTGGGAGGATGTCACAGCCTTCCCGTGGGACCCGAAAATGCAAGGCATTGCCCTCCCCCAACTCTGTATCACCGTGCCTGTGACTCCACTGCATCAGATCTTTCCTCAGACCCTTGAGAGAGAACTAATTTGCAGCAACCACGGGGGGCGGACCAAGGATGTGAGCAGGGAAACAGCTGGGAGAGTGAGCTGACCCTTGCAAGCTTTGTGGCCTTGGGGAGGTCGCTTGACTTCTCTATGCCTCTGTTTCTTCACCCATAGAATGGGGGTTATTATTAATATATGTATTTTTGAGACAGAGTCTCATTCTATTGCCCAGGCTAGAATGTCATGGTATCATAGCTCATAGCAACTTCATACTCTTGGGCTGGCACCATCCTCTTGTCTCAGCCTCCCCAGGAGCTGGGACTACAGGCATGCACCACCATGCCTGGCTAATTTTTCTATTTTTAGTAGAGGCAGGGTCTTGCTCTTGCTCAGGGTGGTCTCAAACTCTTAGACTCAGGTGATCTGCCCTCCTTGGCCTTTCAGAGTGCTAGGATTACAGCCCTTCTGGGCATTTCCTGATCTGACACCCCACAATAATAAGGAGTGGCTATGAACACAACCTAGAAATGGCCAGAGGGATTGAGAGAGGGGCTCTTATCCTCTCTTCCTTTTCCCTTATCCTCACAGAGGAACTCTTGCAAGATAGATGGCTACTGGTAGAATCGTGGGCATCTTGGCTTTCTTTTTTTTTGTAGAGACAAAGTACTTTATCGTCCTCAGTAGAGTGCCGTGGCGTCACACAGCTCACAGCAATCTCCAACTCCTGGGCTTAGGCGATTTTCTTGCCTCAGCCTCCTGAGTAGCTGGGACTACAGGCACCTACCCCAATGCCTGGCTATTTTTTTGTTGCAATTTGGCCAGAGCCAGGTTTGAACCCGCCACCCTTGGTATATAGGGCTGGTGCCCTACTCGCTGAGCCACAGGCGCTGCCCACTTCCTGGCTTTCTAATTCCCAGTATGGAGGGAGCTTGTATCCCACATACACCTTTTTGTCATTCTTCCCGACTCATGAAGGCCTAATCGTTGGAAGGCATTAGTCCCAACCTCTGAAAGTGACCCCCCTCCAGGCTGAGGACTGGACACTGAGGACCCTGGGAAGTAGTTTTCCCAACTGGAGGGGAAAGGAGTAATGGTTATTCTGTTTTACTTTTTGCTTTCTTTCTTTCTTTCTTTTTTTTTTTTTGGTAGAGACAGAGTCTCACTTTATCACCCTTGGTTAAAGTGCCATGGGGTTACACAGCTCACAGCAACCTCCAGCTCCTGGGCTTAGGCGATTCTCCTCCTTCAGCCTCCCGAGTAGCTGGGACCACAGGCGCCAGCCAGAACAGCAGGCTATCTTTTTGTTGTAGTTTTGGCTGGGGCTGGGTTTGAACCCTCCACCCTCGGTATATGGGGCCAGGGCCCTACCCATTAGGCGCCGCCCAACTTTTTTCTTTTCTTTTCTTTCTTTCTTTTTTTTTTTTTTAATTGTGGAGACAGAGTCTCACTTTATCGCCCTTGGTAGAGTACTGTGACATGACACAGCTCACAGCAACCTCCAACTCCTGGGCTTAGGCAATTCTCTTGCCTCAGCCTCCCGAGTAGCTGGGACTACAGGCGCCTGCCATAATGTGCAGCTATTTTTCTGTTTTGCAGTTCGGCCGAGGCCGGATTTGAACCCGCCACCTTCGGTATATGGGGCCGGCACCCTACTCAATGAGCCACAGGCGCCGACCTACTTTTCTTTTTTAAAATAAAGTCATTTCCTGCTTTTACACAGATTAGCCATCCAAGAAGTCCAATGTGAACTCAGAAAATGTATCAACATAATCAGTTTTCACATGGTTCTAAGGTCAAGGCTAAGCTCAGAAATGAATAAAATCAAGTGCTAAGAAAATGTTGGACCCTGGAACTTCTTAAAGGTTTTGTTTGCATGCCACCACCACAATACTCCTCTTCCCCCTTTCATTTATTTTGAATAGATAATTCAAAATAGGCCAGGTGTGGTGGCTCACACCTGTAATCTTAGCACTCTTGGAGGCTGAGGAGGGTGGATTGCTTTGAGACCAGCTCAAGCCTCTAAAAATTATAGCTGGGCGTTGTGGCAGCTACTTGGGAGGCAGAGGCAAGAGAATCGCTCGAGCCCAAGAGTTTGAGGTTGCTGTCACCTATGATGCCACAGCACTCCACTAAGGGTGACAAAGTGAGACTCTGTCTCAATAAAAAAACAAAAAATAATAGAGTCCTACATCTCAAAACTCAGAAAATATAAAATGGTGTACAAAGAAGAGCCTTCATCCCTCTCCTCTCCTTCATCTGTAGTTTTTCTTTTATTTATTTATTTATTTATTTATTTATTTATTTTTGAGGCAGAGCCTCAAACTGTCACCCTGGACAGAGTGCTGTGGCATCACAGCTGGCAGCAACCTCCAACTCCTGGGCTCAAGCGAGTCTCTTGCCTCCACCTCCCAAGTAGCTGGGACTACAGGCACTTGCAACAACGCCTGGCCATTTTTTGGTTGCAGCTGTCATTGTCATTTGGCAGGCCCAGGCTGGATTCAAACCCACCAGCTAAGGTGTACATGGCTGGCGCCTTAGCCTGTTGAGCCACAGGCGCCAAGCCTTATTTTTTTTTTTGACAGAGTTTCACTTTGTCGCCCCCAGTAGAGTGCTCTGGCATCATAGCTCACAGCAACGTCCAATTCTTGGGCTCAAGTCATCCTCTTGGTTCAGTTTTTCTAATTTTGGTAGAGATGGGGGTCTCATTTTTTGCCCAGGCTGGTCTTGAATTTGTGAGCTCAAGCAATTGGTCCACCTTGGCCTCCCAGAGTGCTAGGATTACAGGCATGAGCCACCACATGCATACAAGCTGGATGCCCATAGATCAGTGGTTAGAGTGCTGGCCCTGTGCACCAGGAGTGGCGGGTTCAAACTCGCCCTAGGTCTGCTTAACTAACAAACAAGAAACACATTCATATGCTTTGCCACATGCATTTTTATTGGATCCTTGATTACCCTTCCAGAGATTATGCAAATGTGAGCAAATACAAATATAGAGTCTATTTCTCAGATAAAAGTAGTAAATTATTGTGCAGCTTGCATTTTTTATTTAACACTTAGAATGGAGGGACCTTCTCCTTCTTTGTCCTGGCTACATAGCATTCCATGGTGGCGGTGCCAAGCGTATCTAACCAACCTTCAGGAGGAAGACATTTGAAAGTGCTGGGGACAAAATTAAAACCTGTTAATCCAGAAAACCTTTCCACAAAAGTTAGAAGAGAAAGAAAACAGTTTTGTTTTCTTGTTTTTGTTTTTGTTTCGAGATAGACTCTCATTTTGTCACCCTCAGTAGAATGCTGTGGCATCACAGCTTACAGCAATGTCAAACTCTTGGGCTCTAGCAATTTTCTTGCCTCAGCCTCCCAAGTAGCTGGGACTACAGGCACCTGCCTCAGCGCCCAGCTATTTTTTGGTTGTAGTTGTCGTTGTTTGGCGGGCCCAGCCTAGATTCAAACCTGCCAGCTCCGGTGTCTGTGGTTGGCACCCTAGCTGATGAACTACAGGCACCGAGCCAGACAGGAAACAGTTTTATTAGTAAATAAGCATGGGGGCAGACTGCAGCATGGATCACAGGTTCATGGAGGTTGCACAGGTGAGAGGAAATGTCTCCCTTTCACATAGGCGGGCGGGTACAACTTACTGCACGCGTGTTCTCAGACAATGACTAGCCCTCAAGTGGGATGATGAGACAGCACCATTTGTCATGTAATTCATCCTGAATTTACCTGGCAATTGGAGTGGCCATCTGTTAGTTAATTATCTTTATCCAAAGGAAACATAAACCCATGTCTTTATGGTTTTACAACTTGGAGCCAGGCCCAAAGTTAGACTCCTCCTCCCTCTCAGAGTCTGGGTGATAAGGGTGCTATCTGCCATGAAATTTAACCTTCCAGAGTTGGCTCAAGGTCCTTAGGAAAACATCCCTAGGGCCAGGCTCGGTGCCTCACGCATGCAATCCTAGCACTCTGGGAGGCTGGGGCAGGCAAAAAGGACTTTACAAAAGGAATGCAGGTTACACACTTTAAAGTAAGGAGATTATTTTGGATCACCTGAGTGAGTCCAATCTAATCACATGAGCTCTTTAAAGCAAGAGATTCAGCAAAGGAGCGGGAAGAGAGAAGTAGGAGATTCCGAAGGTGAGAAGGATTTGACAGCCTTGCCTGCCATTGCTGGCTCTGAGATGGAAGAGGAGCCAGTACGTGAGGACAGAGAGCTAAGGGCAGCCCCAGCTGACAGCCAGCAAGGAAGCAGGAACCTTATTCTGCAAACCGAGAGAGCTAAGAGGAGATCCTATCCCAAGAGCCTCCCGGCTCTATGAGACGTCTGACCTGGAAAATCATAAATTAACATTGTTTGAAAGTTGCTCATCCACTCACGAGGCTGAACTGAGAGGATCACTTGAGCCCAGGAATTCGAAGCCAGCCCAGGTAAGGACACCACATCTCTTAAAAAATCTGCTGTGGCCGTAGGCTCACGCCTGTAATCCTAGCACTCTGGGTAGCCACTGCAGGTGGATTGCTGGGGCTCAGGAGTTCAAGACCAGACTGTGCAAGAGCAAGACCCCATCTCTAAACAAATAGTCAGGCGTCGTGGTGGATGCCTACAGTCCCAGGTACTCAGGAGGCTGACACAGGAGGATTGCTTGAGCCCAAGTATTTGAGGTTTCTGTGAGCTAGGATGCCATGCAGCACTCTACTGGGGGCAAGAAAGTGAGATTCTGTCTCAAAAATTATAAAAATAAATTAAAATGTCTATTGTGTGGCCATTCCTGGCGGCAGCAATGGTAAACTGATACAATGGTGCTTCCTCCTTGTTCTACTGTCCTGTAAGCCTATAAAATTTGTTCACGGGCCTCAGGCATCACATTTCAGATGTGGAAACAGATGTCCAGGTGGGGGAATGATCTAGCCAGAGTCACCCAGAAAATGGGTTCCAAAGTCGGGACACAAAGCCGACTTTAGATGGCCAAATCCAGCGTCCTTTCTAATGAGTTGTTGGCGTAAGTACTGAGGGGCAACATTTCGGATTTGTGCTGCAGGAAGGCGGCCCAGGATCTTGGAAACATCAAAGCAGACTAGGACTGCTTTGAGGACAGATCCATGATGTCATCTGAAGAGAATTGATGACTATTACCTTCCCTGTGGCTGTGCAGCACTGAAATGGCCAAGCATCTGCCCTGCCCATCCCCACTGAGGCCCACCACAGCGACCCTCTGCTTTAAAGAGCCTTCCCACTGCCACCCTTCCTTGCTGGCCACATGCCAGGGCATGAGGTTATTCCTGCTGTCATCTGCTGAGGGCTTTCCCATACCCTAGGCTCTTTCGGAGTCTTTAATTACTTAATTATCAAAGAAGCCCTATGAACTTCTTATTATTATCAGTCCTATTCTGCAAATAACGAAAATGATACACAGAGACGTTAAGTATCTTGCCAGAGGTCACACAGCCAGTGAGTGTCAGAACCAAGACTTGCATGCAGACCGCCTAGGCTTTGCATCGCTAGATCTTGCTGTGTCAGAGACATGAGCCTCAAAGCATATGAATTGGTCAAGAAAGACTTCGATTCAAAGCAAGCACTGGGGTCAGATAAGAAAACTGAGTCAGGGGCGGCTCCTGTGGCTCAGCGAGTAGGGCGCCGGCCCCATATACCGAAGGTGGTGGGTTCAAGCCCGGCCTCGGCCGAACTGCAAAACAACAACAAAAAAATAGCCAGGCGCTGTGGCAGGTGCCTGTAGTCCCAGCTACTAGGGAGGCTGAGGCAAGAGAATCGCTTAAGCCCAAGAGCTGGAGGTTGCTGTGAGCAGTGTGACGCCACGGCACTCTACCCAGGGCAATAAAGTGAGACTCTGTCTCTACAAAAAAAAAAA
>CAUYON010068089.1:0-13700 GCA_963573935.1 Arctocebus calabarensis | reverse complement strand
AGCCGGGCTCGGGTGAGCTCTCTCCCACCACACTGTGGGCCCTGTGGGGTTAGCCACAGAGCCCCCCTGCTGCCCATAAGAGGCCTCTGCTCTCACTTCCACTTGCCAGGTACCAAGGCTGGGCCTCCAGGGTGGCCCCAGGAAGCGATGATAACAGCGTCTTCCTCGTGGTGTGTCCCTAAGATTCAACAACTTTATGTTCTCTGACCACATTGGAATTAAGCAAGAAATCGGTAAGAGATATCTGGAAAATTCCCAAATATTTGGAAATTAAGTAACAAACCTCTAAATTGGCCATAGATCATAGGAGTCACAAGCTAGTAGCGACTAGCTTGTTAATAGAGTACTAGGCATGGAGTGACATACTTGTGAGCGAGGCAGGCTGCGTGGTGGGACGTGCTGGCCATTGGGCATGAGAGTGAGGCAGAGTGCATGGTGGGGACGTGCTGGCCACCAGGCATGGGGCAGATCGGCTACCCATGGTTGTAACTGTGTGATGACACTCTCAGGACAGCTGGACCTGGGAGCGTTGTCACCAGAAGGACGCAAGACTTGGAGAGGTACAGAGCTGCCAGTGGGATCTGTTGTGCCAGATGCCCGTGTGAAGGGAAGGGAGCTATTGCCATAACTCTGGGCAGCCAGGTGGCCACTAGTTCCAGGGAACATGCTGGGGTCAAGCCTGGGTGGCAAAGGAGGGCCAGCAGCTGCACAGGCTCCAGCTCAAGGCCAGAGCCAAATGTTTCCTGTGAGATGGCGAACCCTGCTGCTCCCCCCCAGTGCCCTCGTGGTCCTTACATGCTCAGTAACAACAGACCACAGCAGCACATCTTGCTTCTTAATTAAAAAGTAGAACTTTATTCCTTCAGATGCATAGGTTTGCACCTGGGGAAACCCAGTGATGACATAGTCACTTTGAAAGCCTCCCCCTACCCACTGTGGACAGGGATCAGTCAGTGGGCGGCAGCTCAGCAGCTCCCTGGGTCTCTGGCCACTTTCTTCAGCTGTGCGGCAGATGGGGCTCTGCCTCTCCTCAGCTGCAGTTGTGGCTTTTGGGGTGTCCTTGCCTTAGAACACACTGGTGGAGTCCTAGGCAAATTTCACAGGCAGTGCTGTGAGAGACAGAGACCAAGGGTGAAGTTGTGCCAACTGCCCACCTGTGGGTCTGCCTGTTTCGACAGCCAAGGCGGAGCGGTGCCTGAGCACAGCTGCACAGACCCCCTGCCGGGTGGTGTCCTCTCCCACCCACCTGCTGCTCATAGCAGCCGCCTCCGCTTCCTTGTGTGCCGAGCATGCCGGGTTCTGAGCACGTCCAGGTCATCAATGTCTAGGTCAGCAGAAGCATCCAGGCAGGAGGGGGCAGAGCCCTCACCAGAATCTAGGGCCTGCTAAAATACAAAATCCAAGCAGGGAAGACAGGTGACCTCTAGCCACAGTGGGCAGGAATTGGCCAGGAAGATGGTCTAGGGCATACCCCTAGGGCCATGATGTGGGCTCTGTCTTCCCACTGTCCCCTAGTCTAAGCAGTGCCCTGGCCAGCAGCCTGCTGTCCTGAGGGGCCCCATGCAGGGCTGGGGGGGCTGTGCAACCCACTCACTGGGGCAGCCCTAGAGAGGGAGTCAGGTGTGCTCCTAGCTGACGGGCCCATAGGCACAGCCACCTACACTGCTTCAGGTGGGAAGGGAGAAGCCCCTTCCTGGGAGCTCTCAGGAGCTGGTATGGTTCTCCAAGACCATCCCCCAAATTGCTCCAAGTGGTAACAGAAAAGGGGGCCTTGCTATGGGCTCCTGGGGTGCAGCCCTGGAGGATTTAGGGACATAGTCCCATATGCTGTTTATTTCAGGATTCTTGGGAAATACAGAAAGGTTTTGTCCAGAGCAACTTGTTCCACATACACTCAGGAAGGTTGACTCATGAGGGACTCTGGGCCCCTAGAAGTGAAGTGCAGGGACAGACACAGTTGCTGCCTTACGCTGTGCTTGACAGTCAACCCAGCAGTGTACACCTGTGTGCCTGACCTGGGCTGGTGAATTGCCTAGGAGCAGCGAGGGCCCCCCTTCTCTGTCCCCCACACTGTCCCAAATGGGGACAACTTCTGCACAGACACATGCAACCAGGAGGGCTCAGAGCCAGCTTCCTCCTCCTGAGGAACTCAACAGCCAGCACTGCTGCCCGCGACTTCCGCCTGTCCCCCACCAGCTCTGGGCAGGCCAGACACGCAAGGGCAGGAGAGAGTGCTGCTGGGGAAGTGGAGCTGCAGCTGGAAGCCACCGTACCTGAACATGGCTTGCAGCTGCCACGGAGCCTCCCTGCTCATGCTTGTCTGCAGGCTCTGGCTGGCCTAGGTCTTCATCCTCACTCTCCGAGTCCACCCCTGTGGCTGCTGAGAGGGTGGTGAGGATGCCATGTGGGGGCAGGGTGGCCAGGAATGCAGGGAAAGTGAAGGCTGCCAGGAATCGGGCCTTCAACAGGAGGTATGCAGGGTTGTCCCAGAGATGTCTCCGTACCAGCTCAAGAGAGGCTTGTAGGGTTCCTGCCAGGGGCTCAGCCTCACCCCTGGCTGTTCCACCAGCCACCAGGGAAGTGGCCTTATGCTCTAAGGCCTTCTTGTGGAGCAGGAGGCCACACAATGCTCGCAGACTGCACAGGGCAGGGGGCTGGTAGGGTAGCCTGCTCCCCAGTGGGGGTACACACACCCCATGCTGTCCCCGCAGCCACTCCCGTGTGGCCACCTCACTGTCCTGGGAGATCAGGCCCAGGTCCAGGGAACCCTTCTCACCAGGCTGAGGCCCCTTGGGCTCCTGTCTCCCTGAGGGGGACCCCAGCATCCCTCCTGGTTCACTCCTCGGGCCAGTACTCCCACAGACAGGTAGTTGGCTGGACTGGGGGGTCTCTGCTTCAGGGTGGTCAGCCTGGGGAGGTGCCCTGGGCACACAGGCCATGTCTCCATCCACTTCTGCAGGGCTTTGTGAGAAGGAGCGTGTGGGAGAAGCTAAGGGGCCTGAACTGGAGGAAGGGTCTGGTCTTGTGTCCACGTTGGCCCTGGGGCCCTGGACTCTCCAAGTCTCAGGCTGGGGAGGCAGCACAGTCACTGGCAGCCCTGTGGCATCAGGGGTGCCTGCTGGTCTAGGAAAGCCCACCACAGCTGGCACGGACACAGGAAGCAGCCCCTGGGCTGTGAGTACCCAGCTGACAGGCAGGGGGACATTGGCTGCCACTTGTGGCCCATCCCTGTGTGTCAGGCTGAAGGACTGGATGGGCAGCTGAGTGGGGCTCGGGGCTGCAGGAAGGAAGGGCAGTGCCTCTGGCAGGCCCTGCTTCCGTGATGTGGCAGGGACCTGAGATTGTCCAACATCATTCAGGTGGCAGCTCACGGGGACCTGGCCTGGGCCCAGGGAAGGGGGCCCAGATGGAACCCCACAGGGCAGGGTTTGCAGTGTGGGGGATCCCTGGTCCTTGGCTGCAGTCCCAACCCCCTCCTGGGAGGCAGAAGTGCTCAGACTGGCCACTGCGGGGACTCCCAGCCCAGAGGGTGCTATATTTAGGATGGCAGAATTGGAGGCTGAGGGACCATGGGGGTCTGGGGGAAGGGGGGCCTGAAGGACCACTGGTGGGGAGAGCAGCAGCCGAGGCAGGAGCCCTGTGGGGCCCTGAGCTGCCTTCCTGGCACGGGCCTCCCGAAGCCGCTTCTCCCGAAGCAGTTCTGACACGGTCTTGGGTTTGGGCCGAGGGCCACACGGAGTCGGTGGCAGCACCTGGTGGGGGGCACGGTCTGCAGGGCAGGACCCCAGCCTTCTGTTCCCTCTGTGGGTGGCAGTCTTTGTAGCTTTCTGAACTGTTGCATCTGGTAAAAGGCAGCCTGCAGGGAGGAGAGACCCTGGACCTGAATGTCTGAAGGGCCCATGTGCTGGGTATCAGTAAGAGCTTGGACATGGGGGCCTGGCCCAGATTTCCCTACTCAGGGTATCCCAACCCTAACACCCTCGTCACAGCCAGGGCAGTGGATGTTCTGGGCAGACCAGCCTCTAACTTTTTTTCGAGACAAGCCTCAAGCTGTCACCCTGGGTAGAGTGCCGTGGCATCACAGCTCACAGCAACCTCCAACTCCTGAGCTCAAGCGAGTCTCCTGCCACAATGCCCAGCTATTTTTCGGTTGGAGCCGTCATTGTTGTTTGGCGGGCCTGGGCTGGATTCGAGCCAGCTCAGGTGTATGTGGCTGGTGCCTTAGCCACTTAAGCCACAGGTGCCTAAATTTTTTTTTTTTTTTTTGAGATAAAGTCTCACTTTGTTACTCTGAGCAGAGTGCCATGGCATCATAGGTTACAACAACCTCAAACTCTTGAACTCCTGTATCTTGAACATCTCTGAGAAGTCTGAGACTGTTGGGGACCACTGTTCCCAACTCCTGACTTGACAAAGCATCACCCCCAGGAGCCCAGGCCTTGCACTGTCTGCTGGCAGGGGCTGTGTGCAGACTAGCAACACCAGCAGGGGCAGCCCTCACTCAAAGTGACCCCGCTCTGGCACCTGTGCCAGGAAAGCCTCAGGCCCAGCAGGGGCAGTTGGGAGTGCCAAGTCTGCTGTTTATCTCTGTGGGGAGCGGTTCAAACGAGACCCCGTTACCAGGGGCTATGGGTCACAGAGGCCGTGGCTCAGAGCCAGTGGCAGCAGATCATGCCTTTCCCCAGCAAGACAGAAAGAAGCGCATCAGCAGTACCTGAGATGCTCTGGGCGCTTGGAGGTGCCTGAAAAGGAGAGGACAGTTAGCCCTCAAGTCCCCTGTGGGCCTGGACCACTTCTCCCCACATCCAGACCCTCTCTCGCTACTTCCCCTGCAGGGGAACAAGGCTCGAGTACCAGAACTGGCTCTTCACTCTCCTTGTAGAACTCAAGAGGTCCTGTGCCTCCCACTTGTTTTTTTTTGAGACAGAGCCTCAAGCTGTCACCCTGGATAGAGTGCCCTGGCATCACAGACCTCCCACTTGTTGCAGCTCCTCCCTGGGTGCCCTGGAGGGTACTCCTCTGTGGGCCGGGGCAGCATGGGGTTTGTAGGGAAAGGCAGGGGGCTGAGGGCTCTGAAGCCTAGGCCGCACTACAGAGCTGCTTCTGGTCCTCAGACCAGGACACCATTTTGTCACCCCCCTGTCCCAGGTGACAGGGGTCTGGCATAAGGCTTCTCATGGACTGAGTTCATAAAAGTTTGGTTTCTGGAGCAGAAAGGCAAGAACCAGGCACCCCAGCAGATGGTCCCCATGGTTCCTGATTTGCTGCCTGGTGTTGTGGGGAGACAGACCAGGCAGGTGAGACATTTCAGTGTCAGTTTGATCTGTACTACCTTGAACTTCCCGGAATCTCTAAGGGCTGCAGTCCCTGCAGGGCAGCCACACAGATGCCCCCCTAGAGGGGGCACAGCAGAGCTGGTTGGGGGACCCTATCCCTCCTGGGAGCACACACCACATCAGGGAAGGCAGTGCTCACTCTTGCTTCCCACCCCAAGTGCCTGCTACCTGCAGAAGATGTGGTGAGGGGTCCTGAGATCCAGCCTGGAGCAGCCCGGGAGGCTGGACCTTCCTCTCTCGAACGACCTCCATGCAGCCAGCAGTATCGATCTGGAGCAGCTAAGGGGAGGGACACAGGGATAGCAAACCCCCCTGTCCTCCCAGCTCAGACACCATGGGGCTGGGTCATCAGAGGCCTCAGCTGGAGCAGCCTGAGGCTATGATGGTTGCCCCTGAACCTCCAGCCTTCCCGTCCTCCTAACGTGGATGAACCCCCAGCCTTCCGGTCCTCCTGATGTAGATGCTGACTTCTGCTTCAGGCACCCACTGTGTTCTGAGCTTCACCCCCTCTCATTCCTTCATTCACACCTGGTCCCAGCAGCTCTCACCCTTCCCAGGACACTGTTTAACCAATGGTGGCAGCGAGTGCTCAACAGCCAGCTGCCCCTTCCACATTCATCTGCTAACAGGTGTGAGCCACAGGGAAGTAAGTTTTCAAGAACCAGGAGCGGTGGAGGGTTGGACTTTAAGGAGCGAACCTACTGCCAACCTACCTACTCTTAAGACTTCAAACACACACAGAACAAAAGAAAACCAGAAAACCAAGCTCTGTTCAGGTCTCACCTGAATGAACAGGGTGAACACTGGGGTGCTGGCCAGGCGTATGTGCTGTAGCTGCCTCCTGAGGCCATCGGCTGGGGGACAAGGGCACATGTACAAAGTGGCTCTACTACCATACTCCTCTTCTGGAGGCCCAAGAGCCCTGAGTACTGGGTGCCAGGCAGGTGTGGGAGACACAGCCTCAGAACTGGCACCGTATGACCAGCACTGGACAAAGGGCAATCCCTCTGAGCCCTTCACCACCCAAAGAACCCCAAATCCAGCTGCCCCCATGCTCAATTCATGAAAAACTCCCAGGACCCTGACTGGTCGTTACTGAAACCTTTGGGGACAGGAACCTGACCAGAGCTGTGGCCCATCCCAAAGGCTTCCTGCTGAGGCCACTTCCCCACTGTGCGCTGAGCAGGGCACATTTCCTGTCTCCACGCCTGGCCTGCAGGAGGCTCCCAAAGGAGCTGGAGGAGTACCGTGGGTCTGTGCTGCAGCAGTCGTCCGGGGAGGCTGCACACAGGGCAGGACAACATCACCCACCCAAGGGGTCACAGCCAACAGAAGTCTGCGGTCAAGGAGCCTCCGGTGCAGAGCATGTCTCCAGCGCTGCCGTCTATTCTGGAAGGTTCCATGCCACAGCTGCTGCATGTGGGACCTGGCCATGGTGTCACCAGGGCTGGCCCCTAGAGACGAGCTGGGCAGAGGCAGCTGCCTTAGCTTCTCCTTCTGCAGAGAGAAGACAAATGGGCCTTTCAGCCAGGCTCAGACCCCTGGAGTGCCCCTGTCCCCCACTTCCTTCAAAGCCTGGGGAGGGAAATGCTCAAACCAGAGCGGGAGTGTGTAGGCTGACTGGGGGACACCTGGGTGTGACATGCAGGCCTCACCAGTGTGCGGCTCCAAGTGGCCGTGTTGGTCCTGAGCACCCTCAGCACGGTCTCTAGGGGCACCTTCTTCAGAAGTTTCCCATCCTGAGAAAGGAACTGGGTGAGGTTGTGTGGAAGTCCCTGGTGTATCAGGCCCTAAGCCATGGGCTCCCACATCTGCTACTCGCCCCAACTCCAAAGCATAGCCATGTGCTATGTGGGAGCAGTCCACTGTGAAAAGCATGGGGTTCCCTGCCTACCACTTCCTCGGGCCAAGGGCAGGCTCCACAAGTGTGCTCTGCCCGGCTCCCTTGGGGCTCACTGACCCCTCCAACAACTCCCAGGAAAGACCAGCCTGCTGAACCCAAAGGGCTACGCTGGTGCAGAGCAGTGCTGGTGCCCAGGGGTCCCCAACACCCCACAAACCAACCAGGACAGGCAGACACTTGGCTGGAGAGGTCAGACCCCAGCAGGTGGGCAGAGGCCCTTCCACGGGAGGACCTCGGTGACTCAGGAGGATGCGAGGAAATGGCTCCTTCCCGCTGCCTCTTCCTCCCTTACCCTGACTCGGGGATGAGACATTTCAGAAATGCCTCCAAGTCCAAATCTCCTCATGCAAGTCGGGGAAAATGGAGACTCCCAGCCTCAGCAGAGAAGGCTGCTGCCTAGGACACCATTTTCCTAAACCAGCTAGAACCAGAATATTCTGATGAGCAATGAAGGGATGTCAATCTACACCTGGGGACCTGGCTAGTGGCCGTGCTGCCTTACTGTCCTTGAGTACTAGCTGTGGTGACCACCAAGAGCACAGTGTGCCCACTCTCTCCTTGTACACACCCCGGGGCACATCCTGGGGTCTACCTTGAGGGCCAGCCCCTCTGAGCTTGCTGGGTGAGTGTCCACTGAGTGTGAGCACTGGACATCCCTCAGGGCAGTACTGTGGATCCTGGAGGGAGCCTGCGCCTGGCTCAGCTCCTCGCCGGGAGCTTCCTTGCCGCCAGCTTGGGTGGCACTGGACCCCTGGGGATGGTTGGGGGAGGCAGCGGGGTGTCCTGGGCAGCCTCCTGTTCTTCCTCTCCAGGCCTGGCTGGTGCTTTGTCTGGCAGGAACCCACAGATCCATGTCTGGCACCACATACTGTGGGGATAGTGGCACATTGCCATACTCCTGGGCCTGCTCCAGTTCCGCCTCTGACTCCTCACTGCTGCTGGTGTCTCTGCTACTGCCACCGCTGGTCTCTCCACTACTAGAGCTGGAGCTGGAGCTCCACTGGGGACGGCGACGGGGCATCCGCCGCCTTCTCTGCAGACTCTGCTTCTTCTGAAGGGAGGAAAGGGCTGCCTGGAGGTCTCAGCTATGTGAGCTCACTGACAAACAACAGGCAGCAGGCCGGCCCTCTAAGCAGCAGCTATGCAGGACTCCCCTGGGCAGATGGCAGCTGTGTCCAGCGGGGTCTCCCTCTGCCCCTGGCCACCTGGGGCCAGACAACATACATCCCTCTCTCCCTCTCAACCACCCTCACTCCCGTATTCTGCCAAGTGGCTCCCCTGTGGCAGGGCCTTCTGTCTAACTTCAGGTAAAGCTCCAAGACAACCGAACATCTCACCCCAGTCATGACCTTCCATTTGCTCAGACACTGGGAGCCTGACCGATGGGGTAGTTCAGAAGCTATTTTTGCCCAGTGACCTACAAAAGCAAAAACCACATGGAAATTGCTTCATACAAATCAACAATCTTTGAGGGCACAAGTTTTTTTGTTCCCAACTGAGCTTTTTGCTATTTCCTAGAAGACCTGCTTGGAGGGTCATGAGAAAGAGGCTTCCTGTGTACCCTCCACCGCCCAGCCTGCACTTGGGGTGGACTCCTGTGCACCTACAGCTCTGCAGCCTGGTCCGCAGTGGCAGCCCTTCAGGGAAGTGGGGCAGATGCATCGCCAAGGAGGAAGAATCACCCGCTTGTACACAAACGTGGCCCTTGTGCACGTGCCCGTCTAACCAGACGTTTCTAATGACTCCAGTTCCCTCTCACATAACGTGAGCAGGAGAGCAGCCAGTGCATAGTGTTTGCTAGACAGCTGGACACAAGAGGCACAGCCTTAGCATTCTGTGTGTCCTGGGACCCAGCAATCCCAATCCTACAGCCAGGATTTATTCTGAGTAGACGTTGCAAATATAAGCAAAGCTTTAGCTATAAAAAAACTCAGCTCATTCTAGCCCTACAGAAAAGGGTGGAAATAATTTAAATATATGTGGACAGGAGGTTGGTTGAATAACCTGTGTACTGTTCATCAGGAAAACAGTGCAGCCCTGGGATACAATGGCAGCAGGGCAGACAACGTGCACAGATGGAGGACTATTTATACTGATAGCACAGCTAGTGACACACTGTCAGGTAAAGCATAGTCAGTTACATAATGAATCAATTTTTAAAAGCTGCCTCTTCCTACAGAATCACAGAAGACATGGAGGAAAGTGTACATCAGCAACAGTGGTTATGTCTGGGGATGAGTACATCTGTACTTCTAGATTTTGTATAATTAAAATGTTCTAGTTTGTAGTATGGGGATAACTACTGTCTGTCAAGAAGTGAGGTGGGAGAGAACTGGTCACAGGGAGGCAGCCTGGGATCAGGACAGACCTCAAACCCCCAATGATGACTGTAAACTGGTACCACAAACTCCCTGCTAGTAGAAACTAGAAGAACAAGCGAATCAATAACTCACCGACACCGTATTTTTCTATTAATTCAAGTAACTGTTCCTCTTCTTTTAAATTCCATCGTCCCTTTTTCAAGCTGCAATGCAGTCTTCTAAGATACCTGAAAGTGACATAAACACAAAGATGGTTTAGATGCGGAGACACCTTCTATGCCCATCCTGGCTTCTGCAACAGGTTCTTAGATATGACACCAAAATCACAAGCAAAAGAAGTATAAACTGAACTTCATCAAAATTTAAAACTTTTGTGTTTCAAAGGACACCAACAAGAAAGTTGAAAGAAAACACATAGTTGGGAGAGAATGTTTGCAAACTACATATCTGACAAGGGACTTGTACCTAAAGTATATAAGAAACTCTTACAAATCAATAAAAAAATAAGCAAAGGGTTCAAACAGAAGTTTCTCCAAAGAGATACACATACAACTGTCCAATAAGCACATGTAAAGATACCAAACATCATTAGTCGTTAGGAAAACGAAAAAAAAAAAAAAATCACAACCAGGTGCTGCTTCACACCCACTAGGAGGCTGTAACTGGGCTGTAACCACAAAGACAGTGAGGAGCTTAGTGAGAAGATGGAACTCTGGAGCACTCACACACTGCTAGTGGGAACACAAACCAGCTCAGCCACGTTGGAAAACAGTCTGGCAGTTCCTCAAAAAGTTAAACACAGAGGAGCTATGGGACCTGGCAGTCCTGCTCCATGGCTAGACCTGAGAGAAACAAAAGCTATGTCTACGCTAAAAAATGCAGATGAATGTTTATAATATTTTCAGGGTTTATCCATGTTGTATTAGAATTTGCAGAAATACAGTATTTACTAGGATTTCATTTCTTTTCAAGCCTGAATAATATTCCATTGTTTGGACGGACAGTATTTCCTTTTTTTAGATGGGTCATGCTCTGCTGTCCAGGCTGGAGTGCAGCTGGTGTCATCACAGCTCACTATAGCCTCCAATTCTGGGCCTCACGTGACCCTCCTGCCTCAGCCTCCCAGAGAGTTAGGACCACAGGCACCAGCCACCGTGCCCACCCCAACTTTTAACAGCCATCATCCCAATCCGTGTGTGCTTGTGACTCGTGCCTCACAGGGACTAGTGAGGCTGCATGCCTTTTCATGTGCTTACTGGACAAGTGTCTGCCTTCTCTAGAGCTGTCCACTCAATCATGGCACCCACTTTGGACTGGACTGCTTTGTTGCTGAGTGGGTTTCTTTGTGGGTGATTAAAATGTTTAAACAGACTGGTGATGGTCACATAGCTCCACACGCGCACACTGAGTAGATGTGCTTTATCTCAGTGAAGCCACTTTCAACAAAAGACAAGCAGGAAAAGGAGGAAGGGTATCTGCTTCCCCTCCGTGATCTGGAGAATTTAGAATTTTCCACGGGTCAGGAAAACTGCTGACCAGGACCCCCCATCTCCAGTGCAACCTGGACTTTGTTCCTGGCAGGAAGGGATAAGAATGAGCCATGTACTTTTCCTACGTGAGTGCATCACTCCTGGCCCCTGCCATGGCCTATGTGAGAGCAAACCTCACATGTATCCAAGCAAGTCCCTCCCTCACCCAGCGCTGACCAACTCACCGATCTCGGCACTGGGCATCACTCCTACCTGGCACCTCTTCTCGGATTTTAAACCAATCCTGTTCCCCATATTTGGCAACAGCTTGGAGCAGCTTCTGCAGGAAAGGACAAGCAGATACATGGCATTTCTGTAGACGCAGTCATAACCTCCCCACCCTGAGCTCAAAGAAGGGACATCAGAGGCACAGCAGCCACTTCTGACAGCCATGTTCAAGTGTCAGAGACCAGTTCTCCTTGGGCCCCACAAACTTACAGCATCTTCCTCTGGGGCCCAGACCCCCCTTTTCAGGTTAGGATCCAAGCTCTTGGTCCATCGATAGATCAGCTGCATGGAGTCTCTCCCTTCCATGTAGTAGACAACTGCGGAGAACATGGGCCTTGTGGGTGCCTCCCACAGTGGTCTCTAAGGACAGAGGGGCCTTCTGGGGACCAAGACACCCACCTCCCAGAGTGGACAACTAGGGACAGAGGGGCCTTCTGGGGACCAAGACACCCACCTCCCAGAGTGGACAACTAGGGACAGAGGGGCCTTCTGGGGACCAAGACACCCACCTCCCAGAGTGGACACTAAGGAACAGGGGGGCCTTCTGGGGACCAAGATACCCACCTCCCAGAGTGGACACTAGGGACAGAGGGGCCTTCTGGGGACCAAGACACCCACCTCCCAGAGTGGACACTAGGGACAGAGGGGCCTTCTGGGGACCAAGACCCTACCACAGTGGACAACTTGGGACAGAGGGGCCTTCTGGAGACCTCTAGACCCCCACCTCCAAGATGGGTCACATAGAAAAGGATCACTCTGACCACAAAGAACCCAACTGTGCGGCAGCTGAGACAACACAGCCCCAGAGAATCATCGCTGTGGTGTGAGCTGTCAAGTAGGCAGGCGGGGCCTCTCTGGGTAGGTAGGGTCGGGGTGGGAGGCGGCCTCACTTCTGCGGTAGGGGATGTGGCTCCCGACGCGCATCTCCCGCACCAGCTGGGTGAGCATGCGGTCCTCCTCTTCTGTCCACGCCTTGCGCTTCAGGGCTTTGTTGTGCTGCTGGAACTTCTGCAGGCACTGGAAGGCACTGCGGCCAGTCTTCCCAAGGCCCAAACGAAAGCAAGTGCGTGTTACTGGGCTCTGCCCTGGGTGCTGATGGACACCCAGACCTAGCTCTGCGTGCTCCAGTGACCTGGCCACACCCGTCCGTGAACCCAAGCCCTCCTCCCATGGTGGGGTGGAGGCACCTCTAGCTGCACCACTGAACCCACTAGATAGAACTAGGAAATGCCAGTCGAGAGGGAGCTTAGATATTTACACTGATATTTTCTAAGGAAAACTCACAACAGTTAATTCACATGACACCAAAACTACTGTAAACTCAAATACTCGCTAGTAAGAAAGTCTTGGCTGGGCAGAGTCTGTGGGGAAAGTGTTGTCCTACATCTCTTTAAATTTAGTTGCTAGAACTTTCTCTCTCATCCTTGAGCTCTGAGGTCTCCCTCTGCAGTCCTCACTGGGGCAGCTGGGAGGTGGGGGCGGAAGAGCAGCTAGGGCTTTCCTTGGTGCCCATGCCTGGGCAGCGCCTCGTGAGGTAGTGCACGCCCCCGAGTGTCTGCCCCCAACCCCCTGCGCGGTTCGGCTCAGCACACCAACCTCAGTGGACACAGTACACATTCTGCCTAAATCTTTCCCCTCACTCATCTCCTTATGGGAAAGGGATTCCCAGGACTTTATCAGTATTAACGGAACCTTCTCTCCTAAGGCAAGTACCTACATGACAGAGCACACTTGGGGCTGGAAATGGTGTCACTCAGCTGTGAGCTTTTGGTTCTGGGGCTTTCAAACTCTTCAGCATGAGGCTCTCTAGCACCCGCTCACTACAAACACAGCCAACACCTCTGGGCAGTGTTAGCCACAGAGTGGTCCTTCTGGGCACAGGATGTGTGGACATCAGCTCACACAGGCCCTGCGTCTAGGCAGGTGTGCTTCCTGTGAGTGTATACACTCAACTCGAGGTGGTGGCTCCCAATCAGTGAAAATAAAAGACCCTTCCTCATGCCAGTCCCACATGCCAGGCAGCCACTGGTCAGCGGCAACAGGCCACATGGGAACAGGAAGAGCAAAGGGTCAGATGGAGGGTCTTGGAGCTGGAGCCCTTTGTGGAGAGAAGAGACCAAGGGTGTCCAGTGCAGCTGCAGTGACTCTGCCCATGCCTTAGACTGGCTTTGATAATGACTGAAAATGAGTCCCCCCCAAAAGAAAAATCTGGTGTAGGGAAATTATTGGAATCCTGCTTTTTCTTTTTTGAGACAGAGTTTAACTTTGTCACCCTCAGTAGAGTGCCGTGGCGTCATAGCCACAGCAACCTCCAGCTCTTGGGCTTAGGCGATTCTCTTGCCTCAGCCTCCCTAGTAGCTGGGACTACAGGCGCCCACCACAG
>CAUYON010068088.1:0-12027 GCA_963573935.1 Arctocebus calabarensis | reverse complement strand
CGCCTCCCAAGTAGCTGGGACTATAGGCGCCCGCCACAACGCCCGGCCATTTTTTGGTTGCAGCCGTCATTGTTGTTTGGCGGGCCCGGGGGCTGGATTCGAACCCGCCAGCTCAGGTGTACGTGGCTGGCGCCTTAGCTCTTTGAGCCACAGGCGCCGAGCCTAAATCTAAGTCTTAATTATTTCAACTTCTTACTAATAAAAAGAAGTACTAGTTTAAGAAGTATGAGTAGGCTTATATTGAATCATAAAGAACCTTGAGAAACAACCTTCAAACTCAGCAAGTTCCCATAATCTTTATAAAGGGATGGTTTTAAGACATTATCAAAATTTGGCCTAACTCTTTTTAATTTTTATTTAATTTTTCAACTATGAATTTTAAATTCTATGCAAACTTAATGAGCAGTATTACTCTCTGCAGCCAACGGCAGTTACAGCAATCAAGATTAAATTCATCATATCACTGTTTACTGATGGCTGCCAGTTCACGGTGGGAATGAGTTCATTCCCACTCAGGGGTTGTGCAACAGAAAAATAAATGGTCACTACACACACACACACACACACACACAAAAGGACAAAGCCAAAATAAGTGTCTATGGGTCATTTTCATAATCAAATGATGAAGAAAAATCAAGTATTATATTTACATATTCATGTGTACATACATACATATAAAATCTTTTTGAATTTAAATAGATAAAGAAAATTCCTCCAGAAAAAAAATTTGCTATAGGATATCACATATTACCCTAGAAAATTAAACAGAAAATATGTTTTAGCACAGTGCTTTATAATCAAAGTTACAGATCACAAATAGCTGGGGAACTTTTGGACCACCCATAAACTTAGGCCCTATCATCCTAAAGATTTTGACTTAGCAGGTCTAATGTGGGGCCTACCACCTGTTTTTTGTTTTCTTTTTAATTAATGTTATGTAGATGATTCTGATATGCCTCCCAGGTGGGAAACACTGTTTCAAAAGAAATTTAGTTAAAATTCATTTATTTGTACCCCTCTTTATTCTAATATGACTTTTGAGATTGTATAAGGATATATAAAATGCACAAGAAAATAGCATAAATTAAAAGTAAAGAACAAATGAGGACAGGGAGTACGAGAGCAGGCTTTACTGCCTTTCAGCACTCTTACTAGTAGAATTCAGAGAGGAGGATGCTGAGGGCATTCCAGGGATATCATATTTTTAAAGAGACGAATAGATTTTAATTTTGAAAATACCAGCTCGCCTGGACCCAGGAAAAGGAGATGAGGAATGCTGTGACTCTGGCATAAGAGGTTCCGACTCCCAAGGATCTGAGGCAATATTTTTTTTAAATTTCAATAGAAAGAATTCCTCATTCTCAAACCAACATGTCCTGAATTACCATTCTGTGCACCATATGAAAATCACTACTTTATTTGGTCATGAGGCTAAAGCACTTTTGAAACTGCCCTTACAAATTAACAATGGGGTGAAAGGGGAGAACCCAGAGTGAGGGTGTAGCTAAAAATAAGGCACAGGCCCAGATGAAAATACTAATAGTAATTAGCCATTGTCTGCTACTCTGGAGTCACAGAGTTGATGGTCATAAATATTCTTAGCTTTCTCCATAGAGAGAATTATCACCTTTTCAAAAACTAGGAGTAGTTTCTGAGATATCTTCCAGATCCTGCGTTCTGGTGCATCGGCTGACCCACCCAGACCAGCAACCCTCATCAGGGAACTCACTCAGTTGGTCTTGTAACTCCACACCCAAGAACCTGGTCCTGCTTTCCAATGAACTGGCTGATCCATCCAAGCTGGCGGCTAAGGGATAGAGAGTTCTATCCTTATCCCACACCCAGCCAATTAACAGACCCAGATCCTCTGCCCACCAAACTGTCTTTAAAACCTCTGACTCCCAAACACTTGAGGAAGCAGATTTAAGAAATTCCTCCTATATCCCCTCCCTTAATGCTTTGCAGAATAAACTCTTTCTCTGCCATAAACCCTGCTGTCTCTGGGTACTGGCTTCCTGTTGAGCAGCAGGCAATGAACTTGGTTGGTAGCAACTTTTATGTCTTATTAACGGATACAATGTCTACTGTATTTGCTTATTCATGTAAGTAAACATTTACTAATAGATGAAATGGATAACTAATACATGGAGCTCTTCCTTTCCAATCTACTAGTTGGAGACACCCTTATAGTTACTAAAATAAACTGAAATAATTATTTGCTGCTACAAAAGAACCTGTACAGATTGATATGGCTCAATGCTGTTAATGACAACCACAACTAGAGATGAGAACTATTCTTCCTTTTTTCAATTTTTAAAGGGGGTAGAAAATGAAAAACACTTGGCATTTTACCTGAAGACAACATCATTTCAAAACCAGGAGGAACTGCAGACATTTACCAGTGAGCTCTGTGTTCTTAGTAGATCGGATGCATGTGGCCCTAACTCAGACCATGCCACATGATGTCCAAGGTGCTATTTCAACCATTTATACAAGCATTAAACAGCTTTGACTCTTTGCATTGGAAGCAGAAGTCAATGAGAACGCTGAATGGCAGCAGTAAATTATGAGGAGGGGTTGGTGTAGGACCCACAGAACCTTGGTCACTTGCTGGACTATGGTGCCTTCTGCCTTCTAACTGAAGATAACATCAAAGCACAAGAAAGGTTTCAGAAAGCCCTTTCCCTCAACCAGAATCATATCCACAGCTTGCTGCTGTGTGGTGTCCTGGCTATTTTGATGTCAAACTATGAGCAAGCAGACATTTTCTTTGAAGATGCCACATACTTGGAACCAACCAATTTTGCAGCCTGGACTTTACTTGGTTTTTCCTATGAAAACAATGACATTTGAACAGAAATGGCATTTCATGAGGCATCCAAACAACTTCAGGCACAAATATTTCAGATACCAGTAACAAAGCAAAAGAGCACTGACAGTGTAGTAGAGTATGTTGAAGAAGTAGGGAAACTAGAATCCAATTTAGGCCCTTGCAGAACCACAATGGTTCTTCGGCAACAGAAATCAAGGTGGAGGACTCAGAAGGTGGGGCCAGGAAATGGAGAGGTAAAATGGCTACTAGGAAAATTACTGGCTTTAAGAATAGAAGCCAACATATACTGAGCACTCTCTAAATATTTGTTAAATTAAAAAAAAAAAAGTGACATGATTGCATTAATGTACACAGCTATGATTTAATAAAAAAAAAAAATGTGGCATTTCTTAGAGGACTAGCTCAGTTCAGTTTCATTACCTAAACTTGCTGCTTTTTATAATATTACAAAGAGCCTTCTTTCATTTCTAATATATCTTTTCATTAAAATAAAAAGCCTCTTGAGAGAAATAAAAACATTCCTTTCAATACTAGCTGTTGGTTTTCACAAATAAGATTGAAAAAGCTCAGAGAGGCCGGGCACAGTGGCTCACGCCTATAATCCTAGCACTCTGTGAGGCCGAGGCAGGTGGATTGCTTGAGCTCATGGGTTCAAAACCAGCTTGAGCCAGAGCAAGACTCAGTCTCTACTAAAAAATACAAAAATACAAAAAACTGAGGAAAGAGGATCGTTTGAGCCCAAGAGTTGGAGGTTGCTGTGAGCTGATGTTGCCATGGCACTCTACCCAGGGCAACACGTTGAGACTCTATCTCAAAAAAATAAAATAAATAAATAAATAAAATAAAATTCCAAATTTTGACTGATATGTCTTCCTAGAAGAGACACAACATATTGAAAAAAGAAAAAAAAGCTCAGAGAATTGTATCCCAAAATATGATTCCTTTGTATAAAGAGTATTTCTTTTTCTGAATACCTCATCCTCAACCCCTTACAAAAATTCAGATTGAAAATTAGAGAGTTCCAAAATGTGAAAATAATTCAGAATATATCTATGTGTCTTTAAATGAGATAGTCTGTGCACTGATTTTCTTCCCTCATTATCTATGCAAAGTGTTTCTCATCCCCTCCTTTTTTGACATCAGTATATTTAATTTATCCTGCAAGGTGAAGTAGTCTTTTACAGGCCTCAAAATAGCTGAAATTATGTGTCATGGACTCTGAAGGTGATAGCTTTGTATTGGCCTTTCTAAAAAATTCATGCCCTGTGCAGGCCCAGGCAGAAGAAATTATGTGAGTTGGCGGAGGCCCAGCTGGGCTCAGCGCCAGGTTAGGGTCAGGCACATCTGCTTGGCACAGTCTCTCATCAAGCCTAATAGTGGGTTATACAATGACAAGTGAGTGCCCAGTATATCATCAAGTGAGGTCTTGTGTTGGAGACTAATGACCTATCGCAAGTTTGGGTACTCTTTCTTATCTTGTTTATAATAAGACACTTAAGCAATTGCTATATATTGTTAGGAAATAAATTTTGAATCGATTTCCTACTACTTTGCTTTCAAGGTCCTGGATATGTTTAATGAAGACTATCTGGAGATGGCAACGCAAGCTATTAAAAAGAACCGTTACCATTCACAACTACTTATCTGTGCAAAACAGGATTCTTTTGATGTGGTCCAAACAAGAAAACTACAGAAATGAATGTGAAACTACAGTGGAATAAGACTGTAATTGACATCTGTGAAGTCTATTTTCAAAATTTTTGTATAACAAAAGAGCCTCATGTTGTATAAAGAGTATTTTGAATGAAAGGCCCTTAGAGATCAACAGGTCTTTAGAAGGGGCTTTCCTTCCAGCTGCATAAAACCATACCCATCAAAAAGAATAATTGTCTTCCCTTCCTCCCACCCCCTCACCCCCGTTATTTCAATATACTGCAGAAAAGTGGATCAAGAATGCAACTAGACATGGCTCAACTCATGTCAAAGATAATACCTGTCTCTCAGGTTAATTTAATTTCCAAAGAGGCTGATTTCAAGAAAATCTGTTTCCCCTATCCATTCATCCTCCCTAGTAACTAACAATTTTTTGTCCCTCAACAGAATTGCCTATATTCCTCATTTTCCCCTCCTCTCTAAAATGAGAGTATATAAACTTTTGGACCCCATGAGAGTAAATGAAAGTATACAAACTTTTGGAATACTGGGTAACCACTTTGTGATTTTCCTGGTGTGCATGGAAATAAATTTGTAATCTCTTTTTCTTAATCTGCCATCTTTTGAGTTGATCTTTTAGTGAACCTTAAGGGGGCAAAGGGGAAGTTTTTCTTTCTCTTCCACAAGATCTTATAGGGAAATATAAAAATTTCAGCTTTTCCTTAGAGAGATAGTTGGTTCTACTTCCCCCAAGTTATAATCAGAAGTCATTTTCAATTATGTGAAAGTGTAAGGACACTCAAATAAAATGAAACTTTCACAGAACAAGTGAACCTAATTAAAATCTAATCAATAGAACTTTTCCAGCATAGGCTGAACGGGTCAGTGATATAAATTAATTCCAGGTAATGAAACCACTTTTTATAAAATTAATAAAGGCCACAAGGTAGGAACTATGGTAGAGGCCTAAACTCTGTTAAGCATATTAAAATATATATATGTTATATATACTATATAAACATATTATATATTTTTATACTAAATATATATAGTATGTATTATATATATACATATTTTTAAAATATACATGTAACTAACCATTGTTCCCTAGCTTACTTTCCTATAACTGCTTACTACCAAGAAGTCACATAGCTGAAGGCCATAAAAATTCTTAGCTTTCGGCTTGGCAGCTATAGCTCAGTGGCTAGGGTGCCAGCCACATATACCAGAGCTAGCAGATTCGAATCCAGCCCAGGCCTGTCAAATGACAATGACAACTACAACCAAAAAATAAAAACAGCCAGGCATTGTGGCGGATACCTGTAGTGCCAGCTATGTGGGAGGCTGAGGCAAGAGAAGTGCTTAAACCCAGGAGTTTCAGGTTGCTGTGAGCTGTGACACCACAGCACTCTACCCAGGATGACAAAGTAAGACTCTGTCTGAAAAAAAAAAAATTATTAGCTTTCTTTGTTGCTCCCATAGAAAACAATATCTTGGTGAAACCTAAGACTAGTTTTTGAGATATCCTCCAGGTCTCACATGCAGGTAGACTACCTGACCCACCTGGATCAGTGGCCTATACCAAAGAACTGATTGAATTGGTCTTGTGACCACCACGCAAAAACTCACTCAGCACGAGAAAACAATTTCTATACCCCTAGCCTCCACCCCAAACTCAATCAGCAGACCCAATTGGCTAGCCCTTTACCTACCAAAGTATCTTTCAAATCCCTTTCTCCAAAAGTCTTGAGGAGACACACTTGAAAAATTTGTACCCATCTCTTTGCATGGCACCTGCAATATTCAACTCTTTCTGCTGTAATACCTGTCATCTCAATGTATTGGCTTCTTCTTGAGCAGGGGGCAATGGACCTGGCTGAGCTGTAATAGTAATAAGAAAATATTTAAGCCAGAATGTTTAACACCATTTTCAATTGCTTCTGGCTATAGAATATTTGGGTTTTAGTACCATGAAATTATTGTTTTCATGGAGTTGTAAAAAATAAGTATCATTTCCTTGTTTGTAAAAAATAAATATCATTTCCTTATTTGTCTCATCTATTTTCTCATTCCTATTAGTAACAGAAAAGCCAAAATTTAAAAAGAAAGTGTGTTTATTTCATAGTGTGTTTGATTTTGAAAATCAAGAGAAATTAATGCCCCGATTTTGCATTTTTTTATCCCTAAAATCCTTGAACTTAGAATAAAAATAGTACTAATGATATCATAGAGCCTGAACTATTTCCTCTCTGCATTTCCTTAAAATATTTTAAATAATAGAACATGAAATCTAATTGCTGTAAGGCTACCACTGTCTAATCTTCAACGTCTCACCTTCATTCAGATCCCTAGGAAACATCCATATATCTCTGTGCCATTTGGAATTATTCTCTTTTGATTGCAACAGAAACCCAATGAAAATTGAAATGTCCTACTAAAATGAGAAGCATAATTCCATGAAATATATCAGAGACTATAGATTTAAACCTTAAATCAATTATATGCCTTAAATGTTCTTAGTACCCTTAAGCTAATTTTTCTGAAAATTCCCTTGAGAAATCTAGATATCAGTTCTAGCTCAAAAGAATAACTGCACAGAGTGGTTCTGTGTAAAGTGGCTAAAACAAGATTAGAATTAGTTTTCTAAAGCATTTCATTCAGAAAGAAAACAGAAAATATTTTAGTAAATTTTTACTATATAAAGAAATTTGAGGTATCTCTTTCTTTAAATATGAATACTGACATGAAGAAAATTTTACATTATAATGCACTTACAATTTTTTTTTTTTTTTTTTTTTTTTTTTTTTGTTAAAGTCTCAATTTGTGGCCCTCAGTAGAGTGTCATGGCATCACAATTCACAGCAACCTCCAACTCTTGGGCTTAAGTGATCCTCTTGCCTCAGCCTTCCAAGTAGCTAGGATTACAGGCGCCCGCCACAATGCCAGGCAATTTTTAGAGACGGGGTCTCGCTCTTGCTCAAGCTAGTCTCTAACTCCTGAGCTCAGGCAATCTACCTGCCTCTGCCTCCCAGAGTGCTAGGATTACAGGCAATTACAACAATTTGTTGTAGGCATGAGCCACTATGCCTGGCCTACAATTTTTTTATAGTGAAGTTATAACTGTAGCAAAAGTAGGATATCAACATATATAGAGTATGACCTCAATTAGTTTTTTAAAAATATACATTTCTACCACATATATGAACCCATAAGTTTCAGGAAGTATTTACGTTGTTCTGCAAAACTATGTTTAATATATGCCAGGTACTGTGGCACACAGCTGTAATCCTAGTGGTTCATACCTATAATCCTAGCACTCTGAGAGGCTCAGAAGGGAGCATCACTTGAGCTTTCTTCTTTCCCGTAATATACTGATAACAGGGAGGAGGGGCAATTCTTTTTAGATGGTTCTGGTTTTTTAATGAAAAAAGGGAGAAAGTCCCTCCCAAGGCCTACTGATCTCTAAGGGCATTTAATTCAAAATATTCTTTATAACAAGGAGTCAGGAGTCATATTTTAGGGTAAAATTTCCTAAGCTCCTCCAGGAAAGTGAAACTAAGAAAGGAAAAGATGATATACAAAATGTATACTGTAAGAAGAATCTAAAATTTGAACCTTATCTTTCTAATACTCACCATAAAGAATGACATTAACAAAAAAGTTACATAAATCATAAAATCATTAACAACCACAACAGTGACACCAAACCAGAAACAGTACAACAATTCTTGACAATGAGGTTGAAAAAAATTTGTCCCATGGATCAGGTCATCATATAAAAAACGGTATGTTAAAGAGCTAAAAATAGAAGTAACAATAATTATAACTAATACTTACAGAAAGCTTAATATGTACAAATACTTTACATAAATTAACTCATGTAATCAATATGTCCAAGAGACAGATAAAATTATATCTTCATTTTACAGATGAGAAAACTGTGGTATGAAGAAGTTAAACAGCTTATTGAATCAAAGGGCACACAACAAGCAGAGAAGCCAGATTATCCTCAAGAATGTTACTCTAACAAACACAGCAACAAATTTCAGTAAAAGAAATGTTACAGGGAAAGCGCTGGTCTGGATTAATCAATCCACGGGTAAACTGTAATAACAGAGTTAATATAAAATGTACCAATGACATAGCTCTCAGGCTAACTTCACAAATCAATTAACTTCTAATAATTCTCAATTGACTTCTTTGAGAAGAGTTAAAAAGCAGTGACTGTGATGCTGTTTCCAGAAATGACTATAGCTAGTCTACGTTGCTATTTTTAAAAATACATACTATAAAAGATAATAATACATATCTACATATTTTTATTTTGCTACATATATAAAACATAAAAATAAAAATATTTTAGTTAACAGTGAGCATTTAAAATTTTTTTTTAATTGGGGTAAATAAGGATTTATAATGATTGTGTTTTCCAAAAGAAATTAACCTTAAATTTTGTAGGCTTTCGGGGTCTATCTCAAATTTAAGTTTTGCTAACTTAGCTAAGCAAAACTTATTCTACAAAAAAAAACCCTCAAATCCTACCAATAGTATAAATACTCAAAAAATGGGATTTATGTGAATAAAAGAGTACACCAAGACTAGTTAATGTAAGCTGTCAACCTTGCAATAAGGGATTAATTATAACCATTTTTATTAGTGGTAGAATAGGTTATAAGTATTGTCTAAGCACATGATATTAATATTTTTTGGGTCCTGGAATAGAAACAAAGCCATTAGACTTTAAGTATGCTCAGTGAAGAGAACACAAGGCATGCTGCCAACATTCTTCAGTGTCATTTATGTTTGATCTCAAGCCTCTTGTTTTACATATATTGTGAAATTATTTGCAAACTCTTCCTTGCTTCTCCCTCAAGTTCTTTTAAAGAACTATTTTAAACCTGTCACATATAAAATAAATGCTCTCCTTTATGTATACAATGGAGATGTTGATGTTATAAGACCACCATGATTGATTGAAGTTACTCTGCTATTGATATTGATTTTATATTGTTTATAGCTCTATTCATTATAACTACTGGGATCTATTTCAGGATGATGTGTTTAATTAAAGATTTACTCTATGAACATAGAAAAAAAATTTCTGGTTGAAGCTAACCAGAAGTCAGACCCATTATCTTACTAACAACCAACTCAACTAAAGGACTTATTAATTAAGTTGCAAAATAAAATATAACACCAAGGTCAGTGTAGGTTGCAATAATACAGTTATGTATTCAATGAAGATACCAAATCAAATACTTTCCTACTATTCTTCCTGTACTACAAAGGCTAGAAAACTAAAACATGGTTCTTTAATGTCTTTGCAGCTAGAATTCTGTACATGACTCATTTCTACCAAGCATTCTCCTATGTGAGAAACTGGGAAAATAGCAGTAAGCGATGAGAACTTGGGGCAGCCAGCACTAAAACAGCTTCTCTTTCAGGGCAGCAATGGTGAACCCTCTCCTGGCACTATCATTCCTTACTAGGTGAAATCTAAATTCGACTTCGTGTCTGTCCTAGAAATTCTGTAAACTACCTAATACCCTGTAATGAATCTCTCTCTGTTTTAGATAGCCAAAATGGATATTATTAACCACAATGAAATCCACAATTTAAGAAAGATGACCTTTAAAAAGTAAATCAACTTATTAATGCTTATAAAGAAAACGTTCATAAATGACCATATTAAGAAGAGTTTCACAAAGAAAGGCAAATAGCAGAGGGCCATACAATAGAGTAAAACCCCAGCACATACAAACTAAAGAAGTATATTTTTTTCAAAAGCTACTGCAAAGTTTGTTACATTTTATCACAAATGTCTGACTTTTAGAAGAATGTGGAAAAGTAGCAATAAATGCAATATCTGCAATAACATTTGCCTTATTTAGATTCTAATCCTTTTTTAATTTTCTTTTTCCTTTTTAAGATTGTTGACCAGGGCTGGGTGCAGTGGCTGACACCTGTAATCCTAGCACTCTGGGAGCCAAAGGTGGGTGGATTGCCTGAGCTCACAGGTTTGAGACCAGCCTGAGCCAGAGTGAGATCCCATCTGTAAAAATAGCCAGGTATTGTGGTGGGCACCTGTAGTCCCAGCTATTTGGGAGGCTGAGGCAAAAGAGGTCTCTCTTAACTCTCATTTAAGCCCAAGAGTTTGAGGGTGCTATAAGCTGTGACACCACTGCACTCTACTGAGGGCAATAAAAGTGAGACTCTGTTTCCTCCCTCCTCCCCAAAATAAAATAAAATAAAATAAGATTGTTGTCCAGGCTAGAGAACAGTAGAGAAACAGTAGCTCACTATAGCCTCAAACTACTGGGCTGAAGCGATCCTCTAGATTCAGGCTTTCAAGTAACCAGCACATGTGAGGGTGCCACTCTCCTCAGTTTGTAATAAATTAGTTTTTAAAAGCACACAATAAAATATAAAATCAAGATTGACGTAAGTGCTGATTACCTGTCTGGTATTTGATAAAGACACCTAGAGCTACTATGGCATTTGACCACCCTCAAAACCTTGGCTAGTCAGCCAGAGTGCGAGGTAGCAAATTTGAAAGGAAGGGTTCAGAATGAGGAAGTGTGGGTTTCAATTTCAATTCTGTAACTTCCTTATTAGTTAATAAGTGGGAAACATGAATAAAATATCTTCAGAATTAAATGAGATAATTCTGGGCACATAGATGGCATTTAATAAATGACAGCTGAATCTGAAGAAAAAATACTATGTTAAAAAATAGCTATGTTGAAATTTAAATATAACAGTAAGACTCAGTTAACAGTTCAGCACAATAATAGAAGTGATATATAATAACAATGTTACACAGTTAAATGACAGAAAATATTCTTATCTTAGAATTTAAAATAAAGTTAATATTAAAGCAGGTAGGAATGGCAAAGAAAAGCTGACAAAGGATGTCAGATTTCAGATGTTCATTTAAAAATAATCTAACTTTTTAAATTTATTCACTCAAATATATAAATACAGACAGAGAGCTTACACGCTTACTGCAAACAAATCAACATTGCAGGTGCTGAGGATACAGAAATGCAAAAGACAAATAGACCTAACACTGCAGTGGGACAAGAACAAAAATAGAAGAAAGGAGACAGAGAAAGTGAAGGAAGGAAGGAGGGAGAAGGTACAAGGAAGAAACTATCACATAGTGGTTAACACTACACAGAAAATATCAGAAATGTCATAGTAAAGCAAACGACTTGATAGATTAAGAATGCTTTTACTAAGGACATTAAAGTTGAGATTTGAAGTCAAGAGGGAAAGAATATTCCAGGCAGAGGGAACAGCTTGTGAAAACAACCTGTAGCAGAAAGGAAGTAAACAGATTTAAGAGACTAAAAGTAGCCAGTGAGAATGAAACATAAACAGCAGAGTCCAGCAGGAAAGGAGAAGGCTGGAGAAGCAGGCATGGGTTGGGTCACATAGGACAGGAGTTTTCAACTCTGGCTGCCTGTTAGATTTTAAAAATGCTAAAGTCTGGGCTTGGCGCCTGTGGTTCAACGGGCTAAGGCACCAGCCACGTACAC
>CAUYON010068087.1:0-13196 GCA_963573935.1 Arctocebus calabarensis | reverse complement strand
TACAAGGAAATATCAGTTTTCAGGGGATCCAGATTCGTTCCTGTCAGTAAATTCCCATCAATTCTTTTATTATTATTATTGTTTTTTAATTTTTTATTAAATCATAAACACATAGATCATGTATACATTAATGCATTTATGTAGTACAATGTGCTGATTTCATATAGAACTAGGAATGCTTACATCACACTGTTCAATATGTACCTCATCTTGTTTACTTAGTTACTGTGTTAAGACATTTATACTCTGTACTAATAGATCTGACATGTACCCTTGCATTACACACCATTTGTGTGAACATATTGCCCCAGGTAGTCAAGAATGTTAGTTGACTCTGGCACGTGAATTAAAACGCATTTGTTACTTGGTTTCCTATATATCAAACTAATGTGTTTTTACATGTTCTGAGTTTTGAATTTATTAGTTTATATTATACTATAAAATACTTTAGTTTTCAAAAAGAGAGAACTCTGTAAGATTAGAGTTAGAATGAGGATTTCCCAAGAAGACCAGCCTTCTAATTTTATTTTGCAAGGCTTTATTTTCCTCTTCTGAGAAGGGAGAAAGCACTCTGGAAGTTTCCTCTCATTTCTCTATCTTTTCTATCTTAGTTTTCAAACCCTGGTTTTTGTTATTTTCTATGTTCTCTGTACTGCAAAAATGTTTACACCAAGGAGAAGATGGCTGATCAAAATTGAAAGAAAGACTATTTTTCAATGCCAATTTCCCACTCCTGTTAAAAGAGTTTTTACTTTTCTTATTGTAATGAACTTCCTTCTCTATTTTTACAGCATCATTATGTATCACAGAGTCCATAACTGGTGTACATACACTATTTAGTTTGCTTTAAAACACTTCTGCAGCCCACATAAAATATTCTAATAAAAATAATTCTTTGAAATGTCATACTTTGGCCCCTCAATGAATTATTTTATCTTCTCCACTGAAAAAAAAAAAAGAATGATGATCAAACATTGAATGCAGATGAGTCATTTTTGTATAACTTATTATACAATGCATTGGGGGGTGAGTCTGAGCTTACACAAAGACCACATTGACTGAAATGATAAATAGGCCTGATGATGAAGCCAGGTGGCAAATCACTAGTTTGTGTGGCTGCCAAAATGGATACCTGGGCGAGGGAGGAAACCTGGGACTCCCTTCCTGGGGCTGTGGTAGGGTAGGCCTGCTGGAGAGGTGGTGTGATTGATCTCTTTAGAAGAGAGCACCAGCTGGAGTGTACATAAATGGCTCCTTCTGGATTCTCTGTAAAAGTTAAATTGATGGCAGCCTCTGAAAACAACAGCTCAGATCTCTCTCCCTGGAAGATAAAGATAAACTTTGATTTAAGCTACTACTAAAATAAGTGAATCTGGAAAAGGTAAAATAATAATAATAACAATAACAATATTGTACTCTCAGTGAAGGAATTAGAGGTAACCAAGCATTACTCCTCTAATGAAATAAGGGGATAATTGCAATGTGGTGTTCTTCTCTGTGAGAAGATTTTCAGGAACCCATCTGTGCAAATTGTTTCTTTTCTACTATCATTATATCAACTAATTACATTAGGGAAAGGGGGCATTTTAATTAAAAGGCTTTTTGAGGGGTTATAATTCTACTGTGTCATTAAATAACTTAACTGGGTACCAATTTTGTTAAAGTAAACAATGTTTTTGAAAATTATTGTTTGCAAATTATTTATATCAACTACATTTTCAACAAAATAAATGTTTCTGCTTTATTTACAGAATAGATGTATCCTTTTGTTTTTCAATTTTGACTAAAGGATTGTAGGAAAAGCCCACATATAAACCAATATCATTTATTTTGAGAGACTTTTTGAGGTTTTATTTTTGCAGTTTTTAGCTGGGGCTGGGTTTGCAGCCACCACCTCCGCATATGGGGCCAGCACCCTACTCCTTTGAGCCATTAGGTGCCTCCCGAGAGATTTATTTTTTTCCTAATAAAAAACACCCTTTACAGGACACAATTATAAGAGAGACTTTGCCTGACAAATGCAATCAATGTAAGCTGGTTCTTTGTACCCTTAAGGAATCCCCAACAATTAAAAAAAAACAAAAAAACAAAAAAACCTGCATTTTGAAAAACCTAATATTTGCATGTGTGTGATGGATTTGATTAAGGTAATGTTTTCTGAAATTTGTCATTTTTTAGAACATGAGAAGTTGCAAAAGGAAGGCAGGCATTGGGGAAGGTGGAGAGATGGACAGAGATTCACAGAGGGAAATACATAGAATTAGATTAAAGGACACTGCTGTTATTTAAGCCCATTTTTCATTGCATAAAAATTTCATTTACATAAACTACTGGGAAGTCATCAAGTATCTCACACAAAATAAGTCAGTAAACATTGATGTTTTGGACGTCTTGAACACAGTTTTCATTTTGTTGTCTCCTCATTCTCCCAAGGTGTTCTAAATAATAGAATTCAGACAGAGATTTGTATCTAAAGGTCAGGTAATAAGGACATCAAAGAATCAAGAATGAAAATATGAAAAAAACGAGAAACGATATCATCGGGCATAGAACCCAAGAGCCGGCTCTAAGCAGAGGTGGAGGGAATAGGGAAGTTAGAAATCATGATTCTACTTTCTGTATTCAAACAGCTCTCTGGATTGTTTCTGTTTGATTGAAATGCTGAACCATTTTTACTTAAAAATCAAATGTGAAAAGCATTGTAGAAGCTACTTTTGTATTAAAAATGCCAAAGTCAGATCGAATCTCGTGCATTTGAAGACTGAAGGAATACTATTATTCCAATCATCGTATTTAGTTACAAGAGAGTGTCTTACACATAGGAAACATGCAGAAAATATATGTTACATAAATGAATGAAGACAAAATTTCACTCACATTCTCAAGTAGGTTTTTTTCTTTACTTTTTCACTTTTCAATATTATTCCCCAGGGAAGCCGGCAACCAAAATGTGTTATATTAATGTCAGCAGGGATGCATGTGTGTGAGAAGAATAAGTAAACATTTATTGTACCCAATGGCTCAACGGCCTATCCACCTGAGCTCTTAAAAGACTTGAAATTCTTGGCAGTGTTTATACTTAGGATGAACTCTACAAATAGTATTTATGAATTTTAGCCTTCAGAAAATTTCTAGTCAGTCAAGCCTTGTTCAGTTTTTTCACTGCTGGGCTAATTTATAAGTATATACCTCCTTTTCGGTAATGAGTTAATCTCTTAAAATAATATTTTAAATTTAGATGCTAGATTTTCTTTCTTAATCAGCATCAATCAGTTGTCTTCCAACAATGTATACAGTTACCAACACAGTTTTTAAAATATGATGTTCTTCCCATGTCAGCCAATACAGCAACAATGACAGACCACTTATGCAGAGTCTAATGTAGTGCCAGTTTATTTTGGTATTTTTACATGTTAATATATAGATGATTTTACCTTACTACAGAGAAGAAGAAATCAAAGCCAAGAGTAATATAATACTTTGCACAATTCTACAGATTATAGATTTTTGAACTATTTCAAACCCAACCCTCTGCTGTGATACACTAAATTCCCCAAATTTACCTTTGACTCTCACAAAATCCTGTGAAGTAAGTCAACCAAAAGTAGGTTTATTTTCTTTATTCAGTCAGTTTATTTCTTTATTCTTTATTTGATCAGCCTGCATTTATAGCAATGATTTTATGAGAATGAAAAATACTTAGAATAAAAAAGATGAAGGTATAATCTAAATTAATGTCTTATACCTTTTGGTTTTGTACCACTTTACATTCTTAATACTTATTGAGGATCTCTGAAAGCATTTGTAGTATGTGCTACATTTGGTAGTTACCATATGAGCAATAGAAATTGGAACATTTAAAAATACGTATTTATACGGTGGTGAAAGACGACTAGAGTAAGGTAAGAGGGACCAAACCCCAGGCTCTAAACCTCCTGCTGGATGGGCATTTCTGACTCCTTGGAGCTCCAAAAGTGCTCAAATCACACTCGAGCTGTCAATAGCCCCTAACATCTAGTTGCTGGAGCCCTCCTGAACTTTCCAGCCAAAGAGTGGGGGGCTGTTGGGGACAATTGGTCTGGAACACTTAAACTGTACAAATTATCCGAGGACCCTCCAAGGTGGGTCCCAGGTTTTTCGGTAGTGGGAAGGTTTGATTGTCTTCTTCCAGATACTACTGGTGGGGGAAGGAATGTCCTAGGAGCTTGTATTTCACTGAACCTGAGTCTGCACCCCAGGATTACTGAAACACTAGGATTTGACAAAAATAAGCTGGTTACAAGACAGAACCACCTACCCCCACTACACTAAGTAGGCCTCTACAATCACAGACTGTAGTACTGTATAGGTACTTTGCAAAATTGTAGAGGAAAAGCTGTAGTTACCAATCCCAGTTCCTAGGTGGAGGGCTGGTCAACCACAACCATAGAAATTTCCAGTTCAATTTCACTGACCTGCTTATCTAGCTAAAAACTGAAAAACAATCATGGGGCGGAATCAGCTGAAAAACTCTGGCAACACGAATAAACAGAATTGTGCAACTCCCCCAAAGAATGACAAACTATTCAATCCAGACGATCCCATTGACAAACAGATAGCGGAGATGACTGAAATCGAATTTAGAATCTGGATTGCAAACCAGATCAACAAAATGGAAACAAAGATGGAGTTAGAGATTGTAGGATTAATACAGAAGATGTCCCAAGAATTCAACCATTCAAAGACAAAGATTTTGATACATTGAGACAAGAAGTTGCAACCCTCAAACATCTGAGAAATACAGTAGAAGCCCTCAGTAGCAGAATAGAGCAAGCAGAAGAAAGGATTTCGGACACCGAAGACAGAGACTTTGAACGCTCCCAAATGCTCAAAGAGGTAGAGAAATGGAAGGCAAAAATGGATCATTCTCTCAGAGAGCTCTGTGATAACTCAAAGAAAACCAATATTTGTCTTATAGGGATACCTAAAAATGATGAACTGGCTTCACATGACACAGAGTCCTTTCTTCTTGAGATTATGAAAGAGAATTTTCCAGACATACCTAGAGACTCTGAAATTCAAATAGCAGACTGTTTCAGAATCCCAGCATGACTCAACCCAAATAAGACATCCCCCAGGCACATCGTAGTTAACTTCACTAAAGTTAACATGAAGGAGAAGATTCTAAAAGCAGCCAGATGCAAGAAATCCATTACATACAAGGGGAAGAATATTAGAATTACTGCAGATTTCTCTGCTCAAAACTTTCAAGCTAGAAGGGAGTGGACTTTGAACGTTAACCTCCTAAAACAAAATAACTTCCAACCCAGGATCCTCTATCCAGCCAAACTGAGTTTCATTTATGACAGAGAAATTAAATACTTTAACAACATCCATATGTTGAAGAAATTTGCCATAACTAAACCACCTCTCCAGGATATCCTCAGACCTATCCTCCATGATGGCCAGGATAAACCTCCACCATAAAAGTAAACTCAAGCAGAAACTTTCAACCACATACTAAACTTTACAATGGCGAAAGAACCAAAAATACCCATTCCACATCCCAATAGCTTATCTTTACTTTCAATTAATGTGAATAGTTTAAACTATCCTCTAAAGAGCACAGGTTAGCTGACTGGATACAAAACTTAAACCAGATATCTGCTGCATACAAGAATCTCACCTTACCTTAAAACATAAGTATAGACTCAAGGTGAAGGGATGGTCATCCGTATTCCAGGCAAATGGAAAACAGAAAAAAACAGGTATTGCAATCTTATTTGCATATACAATAGGCTTTAAACCAACCAAAGTGAGTAAAGATAAAGATGGACATTTTATACTTGTTAAAGGTAATACTCAAAATGAGGAGCTTTCAATTATTAATATTTATGCATCCAACCAGAATACACCTCAATTTATAAGACAAACTCTAACAGACAAGAGCAACTTGATCTCCTCCAGTACCATAGTAGTTGGAAACTTTGACACTCCTCTAACAATGTTGGACAGATCCTCCAAAAAGAAGCTAAACAAAGAAATCATAGATTTAAATTTCACCATCCAACATTTGGACTTAACAGACATCTACAGAACATTTCATCCCAACAAAACGTAATACACATTCTTCTCATCAGTCCATGGATCATACTCCAAAATCGATTGCATCTTAGGTCACAAGTCTAACCTCAGCAAATTAAAAAAAATCGAAATTATCCCTTGCATCTTCTCAGACCATCATGGAATAAAGGTTGAACTCAACAACAAGAATCTGCATACTCAAACAAAAACATGGAAGCTTAACAACCTCATGCTGAAGGATACATGGGTCATTGATGAGATTAAGCAGGGAATTTCTAAATTTGATCTACATAGGATCAGAAGAGATTAATCTTTCACTCTTTGCAGACGATATGATTGTATATCTGGAAAACACTACAGTTTCTACTGTGAAGCTCTTAGAAGTGATCAAGGAATACAGCAAGGTATCAGGCTACAAAATCAACACTCATAAGTCAGTAGTCTTTATATACACTAATAACAACCAAGCCGAAAAAATAGTCAAAGATTCATTCCTTTCACAGCAGTGCCAAAGAAGATGAAATATTTGGGAGACTACCTAACAAAGGAAGTGAAAGATCTCTATAAAGAGAACTATGAAACTCTAAGAAAAGAAATCGCTGAAAATGTTAACAAATGGAAAAACATACCATGCTCATGGTTCGGAAGAATCAATATTGTTAAAATGTCCATACTGCCCAAAGCAATATACAATTTTAATGCAATGCCTATTAAAGCTCCATTGACATATTTTAAAGACCTTGGGGTCCTCTTAACTCTGGCATCTAGACACAAGCAGCCTCCCTCAACTCTCACTGCACAAGAATCAGGTGGTAGAAATGGTAACTGTGTGTATTGTCATGTTAATTGTAACATATACCTAAAATGTGATTTCTAAAGAAAAAAAAAATTGGATTATGTATTTAAAATTCTTGTACATCATATTCATCACCTCCCTAGTTAGGTGTGCATTGTGAATACAGTATGTTATCAAGAAAATAAAAGTAAATTTTAAAGTAAGCTATAAGGTGCTAGCTAGCATGTTAAGTGTTTGGCTTACTGAATCCTTGCAGCCCCTCCGACAGGTAGGCTCTGGCATCCTTATTTTAGCTGCATCCAAGGAAATTGGGGTCAGAGAGGTGGTGCCTCTCATCCAAGGTAGCATAGCTACTGAATTATCTGTTGCTAACTTAACAAATTATCACAAACTTAGCAGCCTAAAACAATAAATATTTATTATTTCACAGTTTCTCAGGGTTCTCAAGAGGCTGTAATCAAAGCATCAGCCTGCACTGGAGACCGGGCTGATGCGGAGACTCGGCTGGGGAGAGAACTGCGTTCCAAGTTCACTCACACAGTCTTTGGAAGGATTCAGTTCATTGAGGGTTTTTGGCTTGAGGACTTCAGCTCCCTGCTGGCTGTTGGCTGGAGGTCTCCTTCAGTCTCCTCTTCCCAACATTGCAGCTCGCAACATGAAGACTTGTTTCATCAAGGCCAGCAAGGGAGAGAATCTTCTAGCAAGACAAAATTCACGTCTTATGTAGCCTCATCACCCAAGTGGCATCCAGTTATTTTTGCTATGTTCCATTGTTTAGAATTAAGTTACCAGGTATCTGGGCACAATGGCTCACACCAGTAATTCCAGCACTTTGGGAGGCCGAAGTGAAGGATTGCTTGAGGCTAGGAGTTTGACACCGACCTGGGCAACATAGCAAGACCCATTTCTAAAAATAAAAGCATTAGGCCAACCCAGACTCTGGGGCCAGCGGAGAGGATTGCATAACAGCACAAAAAACAGGAGGTATAATCACTGGGGGGCCATATGACTCTAACTGCCACAGCAATTAGAAAGCAAAACAAGGACTCAAAGTCAGTCCTGCCAAATTCTGAAGCTCCCCACAGTCAACCATCATGCTCTACTGCCTCCCAGACAAATTAACCTGATTGCTTCTCAGAAAAATTAATCTGGTTATTCTCATGTGGACTCCGGTGTTTTCCTAAATGTAATATCGTTTTAGATTTAATCTCCCAAGGGGGAACCTGAAAGATCCGTCTACAGGGAGTGAATTTACTAATTCTATAAGTTTTATTTAGAGATAACTTTAGTTACTAGTTAGTAAGACTTGTGACCACAAGACTTCCAAACCTGACCCCCAGCTATTAGACCAAGCCTTCCCATATGAGTTTTAGAGCATCTGACCAATTTGCATGAGTATAAATAAAAATTGGGTAGATGATTAGATTCAAAGAAGATAAGCAACTTCCTTGGAAGATAGCATTTATATTATTTACCCAACATTTTCTCCCGTTCCTTTTTGTGTCTTGAATCTTTAACTAAATTCAGGATTGGAATGACCGGCCTTAACAAACATCTTCAGACTCAGCCACGCATCTGCATGTAATTTGGTTTGCAGGAGAACAGGGGGGCTGGTTCAAGGGCAATCTTTGTGGGCAGAGATATGTCTCCATTTATTCAAATGTTCCTAGCAACAGAAGTTGTTTTCTTCTTCGCCCCCAAATCTTCAAGTAGAAATAGGCACAAATGATGACAAAAAAATCTAGTAAATTGTAGATGTATTTTAGTTTCTTTCAAGTGAAATTTGTATTGTAAGTATATTTCATTCCATTTGCCAATATAAAGTCAAAATCTGTTTTAATAACTTAATGGCAAAGATGGATTAATGTGCTTTCTCCCCCCCCAAAAAAGCAATCATACAGAAGAGTGGTTAAATGCTATTGTATCACACTAGTCAGGGATTGCCTTGGCATTTCCATTATATTTCCTTCGTATGAGGATTATTCTGTAGCTGTTTTCCTATTATTCAACTAGGCGTGCATTCAGAACTTAACCAGCTCAACTCCTTCTGGGAAGTAACAATGACAAAACGTATTTAACATTTTTATCAATCACTTACTGTATGCTTATTCTATGTTACATATTTTCCATGTATTATTTCATTCTATTTTCATGATAATACTAAAACATAGGTAATTATCTCAATGTTACAGAGAAGGAAAATGAAGCTTGTGGCTCAAAGAACTTAAGTGACTTGTCCAAGGTCACACAGCTAGTAATTAGTGGAGCAGGATCTGAGAGCATGCTCTTTGGACTTGTAATACTCCCTTATTTTTAATAAGGTCAGGGATGGTGCTGAACATCCTGTTATGCACAGGGCAGAGCTTATATAATGAGTGAATGAATGAATGAGCAATACATGAATTACAGCAGACCTTATTTTTAATTGTATGAATAAAGCATATTTGTTATTCCTTCCATCCTTTTCTTGGCAAAGGCCTTAGACCAGTGGTTCTCAATCTTCCTAATGCTGTGATGTATTTTCATTGTTACAAAGGGGTCACAACCCACAGGCTGAGAACCGCTGCCTTAGATTTTGCAGGCATTGGTGCTGGTGAAAAGCATGGACAATGAAATCAAACACTGCTGTATTCTAATTCAGACTTTTAGCTGTGTGACCTCAACCAAGTTTTATGAACATGCTGAGACTCAGTTGGCTCCTACTGTATCCACTTCTCACAGTTAACAAGAGGATTCCATGTGGGCATACAGTGCTCAGCGCAATGCCTGCATTATGGATAAATGTTTACCCCTTGGTGGTTACCATAATTATCATGTGGAATTACATAGCATTGGATTAGAGTCCTGATTCTTATCACTTACTAGCTCTGTGACTATCAGAAAGATACTACTTAACCTTCTGAGGCTGTTTTCCTATCCATAAAATGGGTATCATAATATGGCCCTTGTGATGAGGGACTCTTTTAAAGAGATTGTATGGAAGCGCTACTCAAGTGTCATCCCGTGGACATGTGGTGATGTATAGGGACATTTAGGCTGTCATACTGAGAAGGAGTGGCAGTGGTGCTGCTGACATCCAGTGGGGAGAGGTCAGGAATGGTGCCGAACATCTGTTATCCACAGGGCAGGCCCCCACTTCTAAGAATTATCTGCTCTTGAATATGGATAGTTCCAAGGTTGAGAAATTCTGTTGAATGGGCTCTTCACACAGAGCTAGTGCCCCCAAGTATTACGTTACATGTATTATTATTTTTTGTCTTTTTTAGTTCCCTCTTCCCTCAATGTGTTATTTCAGCTTTGAAATTCTCTATTCAACAGAATGTAAATAAAACATACTTTCAGCTACACATACGAAACCAGTAGGGTATGAACATTGTTTCTGGGTGTTTTCGTCAAGACAATTGAAAACAATGAGCTGTCTGGTGAAATAGCCTAGTCGTATCTGTGGTCTTCTAAAAGTATTACTTTAGAATATATGACAGTAATCTTTGTAAAAGCTAGTCCTCCTCCCCATTTTATACTAAAAGAACAACACTTTTTGTGCTATAATCCCATCCCTATTTCTAGGGATTTTATAAAACTCAACATGTTTCTGAGACAGAAAACGGTCAATGATCACTGATTTCTTTTTCCTGAAAAGTTGTGGTTATGGATCTATTTGTCCGCTTATATTTTAAGAGTTAAGGTTCATGTATTAGGGCTTCTTTTCCCTGAAGATCAGCCTTTTTTCTTTTTTCGTTTTTTTTAGTTTGTATTTTTTCAGTTTATAGAAGCAACACTTAATCATGGTGGAAAACTTGCTAAATCTGAAGAAGTATGGAGAAGGAGAAGGAGGAGATAAAGAAAATAGGCATAATCTCACCACGCAAATAAAGTACTCTTAAATTTTGGCATAATTCTAGTGTTCTTCTCTAAGCATTTCTTTAGACAGTTGAGTGATATCATATAAAAGTGTTATGCCCTTTATGTCTTACCTTTCTTTTTTTTTTTTTTTGTACAGACAGATTCTCACTTTTTCACCTTTGGTAGCGTGCCGTGGCATCACACAGCTCACAGCAACCTCCAACTCCTGGACTCAGGTGATTCTCTTGCCTCAGCCTACCGAGTAGCTGGGACTATAGCCACCCACCACAATGCCTAGTCATTTTTTTGTTACAGTTTGACCAGGGACGAGTTTGAACCCGCCACCCTTGGTATATGGGGCCGGTGCCCTACCCACTGAGCCACAGGTGCCACCTATGCGTCTCACCTTCCTTAGAACTTATCTTACCTATGTTATGTGTCTTTCCTTTCCCACTTAATATCACAGCATAAAAATTCATCCATGTTATAAAAACACTTCTTAAACATCTTTAGGGAATAATATTTCATTAAATCAATGTATACTTTCATAACCTCTTCTGAAACATTTTACCATTGAATAAGTCAGTAGTAAAATGCCAAAAGTAGCAAAATATGGAAAACATAAAACATAAAATTAAATAAAATTAATAAAATTGAAAAGTAACCCCTCATACCTCCTCGAATTCTCTTACTTCAGTTTTAACTATTCAACAATTCTGTATGTATCTTCCTGTGTAGTGTTTGTGGCTGCCCTAAGCGTTATTTGCCACACATTCCCAGCATGTTCCAGCACACAGTATGATCCCACTTTTTGGCTATTTGATGTTTGGGTTGGACCATGTAACTAATTCTGGCCAATGAGCTGGAACATGTAACTAATTCTGGCCAATGAGCTGTAAGTGCTTTATTTAAATACTGATGCAAGATTTTTTTCCAGTTTTGGTTCCCTTTGCCATGACAGCTGGCAATGCTTAAATTAGTAGCTACTCCTAAGCCAAATTCCAGAGGGAAAGTGACACTGAACAGAGTCCTAGGCAACTCACAATGAATATGTAGAGTAAGTGAGAAATTCCACCTATTTTTTTCATTAAGGGTTGCCTGTTACAGCAGCATAACCTATCCTATCCCTGCTAAAAGAGTAGTCTATTAGTATGCACTTAAACACACGTGCAGACACACATACACAAATTTGCTGTAGTTTATACATTCTTTTCTTTTCTTTTTCTTTCTTTCTTTCTTTCTTTTTTTTTTTGAGTTGCTCCTTTTGTTGCTCCTGAGCACTGTGGCATCACAGCTCACAGCAAGCTCCAACTCTTGGGCTTAAGCGATTCTCTTGCCTCAGCCTCCCTAGTAGCTGGGATTACAGGCACTTACCACAGGCCCCAGCTATTTTTTGGTTGTAGTTGTCATCATTGTTTGGCAGGCCTAGGCTGGGTTCGAGCCCACCAGCTCCAGTGTATGTGGCTGGCGCCCTAGCTGCTGAGCTACCAGCACCAAGCCTATAGTTTATACATTCTTTTGTAACCTTTTTGTTGTTGTTGTTAGAATGTATATTTATCATTCAAAAGTTGTTCACTGAGCATCTGCCCCCTATTGATACTTTTCTAGATGCAGATGCTATATCAGTAAATGAAACAGGAAAAAAAAGCCTACCCTCAATGGATTTTATTTATATGGTAGATAGTCTCCCATGTTTTTTTTTTTTTGTGTGTGTGTGTGTATAGATTTAATATCTCATTATTTGTAACAGCTATCTATTATTATATTATATGGAGATATTATAATTTATTTAACCATACTTCTATTTATGAATATTTAGGTTCTTTTTTGTTTGTTTTCTTTTCTTTTTTTTTCTTTTTAATTATTTTTTATTATATCATAACTTTGTATATTGCTGTATTTATGGGATTCAGGGCACTGCTTCGATATACAATATGAAATGTTTACATTGAACTAAGTGACAAATCCATCACAATTATACTCATTTCTTAATGAGTTTTGAAATGTACCATTGTATCATTCACGTTAGGTGAGGTCCCCCCAAATACCCTTCCTCCTCCCATATTCTTCCTCTCTCCTCTCCTCTTCCCTTCTACTTTCTGGACTATAGTTATGTTTTGCCATTCATATGAGTGTGTAGGTGGTTATATATTGATTTCATAGTAGTATTAAGTACATTGGATACTTTTTTTCCCATTCTTGAGATACTTTACTAAGAAGAATATGTTCCAGCTCCATCCAGGTAAACATAAAAGATGTGAAGTCCCCATCCTTTTTTATGGCTACATAGTATTCCATGGTGTACATATACCACCATTTGTTAATCCATTCATGGGTCGATGGGCACTTGAGTTGTTTCCATGTTTGGCTATTAGAAATTGGGCTGCTATAAACATTCTGGTGCAAATGTCTTTGTTGTAAAATAATTTTTGATCATCTGGGTATATACCTAGTAGAGGAATTGCAGGATCGAATGGTAGGTCTACTTTTAGTT
>CAUYON010068085.1:0-101672 GCA_963573935.1 Arctocebus calabarensis | reverse complement strand
CTCTTAGGATTGCCTTTGCAGTATCCCAGAGGTTCTGATAATTCGTGTCTTCATTTTCATTTTGCTCCAAAAATTTGGTAATTTCCTTCTTAATCTCATCTATGACCCAGCTATCTTTCAGCATAAGGTTATTTAGCTTCCATGTTTTTGTATGAGTATAGAGATTCCTGTTGTAATTGAGTTCAACTTTTATTCCACGATGGTCAGAGAAGATGCAAGGAATAATTTCTATTCTTTTAAATTTACTGATGTTAGACTTGTGACCTAAGATGTGATCGATTTTGGAGTATGTTCCATGGAGTGATGAGAAGAATGTGTATTCAAATTTATTAGGATGAAATGTTCTGTAGATGTCTATTAAATCCAGTTGTTGAATGGCTGGGTTTAACTCTAAAATTTCTTTATTTAGCTTCTTTTTGGAGGATCTATCCAACACTGCTAAAGGAGTATTAAAATCTTCAACTACTATGGAGCTGGAGGAAATCAAGTTGCTCATGTCTATTAGAGTTTTTCTTATAAATTGAGGCGCATTCTGTTTGGGTGCATAAATATTAATAATTGAAATCTCATCATATTGATTAGTACCTTTAACAAATATGAAATCTCCATCTTTATCCTTCTTTACTTTGGTTGGTTTAAAGCCTATTGTATCTCCAAATAAGATTGCAACACCTGCTTTTTTCTGTTTTCCATTTGCCTGGAATACAGATGACCATCCCTTCACCTTGAGTCTATATTTATCTTTTAAGGTAAGCTGAGATTCTTGTATGCAACAGATATCTGGTCTGGGTTTTTGTATCCAGTCAGCCAATCTATGCCTCTTTAGAGGACAATTTAAACCATTCACATTAATTAAAAACAATAATAAATCTTTAGAAAGTCCAGTGGACATATTTAATCCTTTCATCACTGTGGAAGATGAAATTTGATAAAAAGTTTCTGGGTAAGTTTTACTTTTGTGATGGAGGATTATGTTGGTCATTATGCAGGATAGGTCTGAGAATATCCTGGAGAGCTGGTTTAGTTATAGCAAATTTCTTCATTAAAGTATTTAATTTCTTCATCATAAATGAAACTCAGTTTAGCTGGTACAGGATCCTGGGTTGAAAGTCTTCATTAAAGTATTTAATTTCTTCATCATAAATGAAACTCAGTTTAGCTGGTACAGGATCTTAGGTTGAAAGTTCTTTTGTTTTAGGAGATTAAAAGTCGATGAACATTCTCTTCTAGATTGAAAGGTTTGATCAGAGAGATCTGCAGTTATTCTAATATTCTTCACTTATAGGTAATGGATTTCTTACGTCTGACTGCTTTCAGAATTTTCTCCTTCATATTAACTTTAGTGAAGTTAATTATGATGTGTCTGGGGGATGTCTTATTTGGGTTGGGTCATGCGTTCTGAAACTGCTATCTGAATTTCAGAATCTCTTAGCATGTCTGGGAAGTTCTCTTTCATAATCTCATATAGAAAAGACTGTGTGCCTTGTGACGCCACTTCATCATTTTCAAGTATCCCTATAAGGCGAATAGTGGTTTTCTGCGAGTTATCCCTGAGCTGTCTGAGAGAATGATCCATTTTTGCCTTCCATTTCTCTTCCTCTTTGAACATTTGGGAGCATTTGAAAGCTTTGTCTTCCATGTCAAAAATCCTTTCTTCTGCTTGCTCCATTCTGTTACTGAGGCATTCTACTGTATTTTTCAGATATTTGCAGGCTGGAACTTTTTGCCTCAATGTGTCAAAGTCTTTGGTCATTTTGTCTTTAATTTGTTGAATTCTTGAGACATCTTTTGGGTCATCTTTTGGATTAGTGCCTGAAATTCTCATTCCACCTTTTCCTCCATTCCACTGATCTTATTTGCTATCCAGACTCTGAATTCAATTTCTGACCTCTCAGCCATTTGCTTATGTAAGGGATCTTGTGCTATACCTACCTTGTTGTTCCTTGGGGGAGTTGATCTACTCTGATTATTCATATTGCCAGAGTTTTTCTATTGATCCTGCCTCATGATTCTTTTTCACTGTTGCCTATGACTGTCTTCAGAGTTGGGGAGTAGTCTCTCCCAGCTCCGACCCTGGCAGGATCACTCTGTTGTTGCTGGATCTTTGTAGGGAGTGACCCTGTGTAGCTCCTCTGAGATTGCCCCACCCAGGGAGTTCTGGCTGCAGGAGCAGCTCTGGAGTGTGGCACGCCCAGATCAAGTAGTGGAACATGGTATGAGGCACCTGTTGGCCTTTGCAAAGAGATCCCATGCCTCCAGCAGTCTCTGGCTTGGAGTAGGGCTCCAGAGGGAGGGCACGGTCACACAGCGTCCTGAGTCCCTGGCCACATGGGCCGGGCCAGTGCGGAGGCAGACAGGGTAGGGGAGGAGACCGGTTGTGTTTCTCCCAGAGTTCCTGGCCCAGGCAGGCAGGTAGAGTCCTTGCAGGTTCCTGGCGGTGTCCCTGGCCGATGTGGGTGGAAGGCAGTGGCCCAGTGTGGGTAACCCAGCAGGGTTCCTGACCACAGCAGGCCAGGTGGTGAGCCAAGGCCTGGTGGAGTCCCTGGCTGCTGCAATCAGAGGGCCAAGTATGGGAGGGCCTGGATCAGAGTCATGGGGTGGTACCAGCAGGCAGCAGGCTGAGGCTGGGCAGAGCACATATCTGCACCCTGCGGGAGTCCCAGCAGAGTTCCTGGTCGCTTCTGGCTGCGGGCCAAGACCCAGCGGGGTGCCATTCAGGCCACAAGGGGGGCCTGGCAGAGTGGAGTTCCTGGCTGATGGCAGGCGGCAGGCCTGGCTCTGAGCCAGGCGGTGGTCCCGGCAGGCGGCAGGCCGAGGCTGGGCAGGGCACAGATTGGCACGAGGTGGGAGTCCCTGCAGTCTTCCTGGCTGCTGCTGGCCGTGGGCCAAGGCCCAGTGGAGTGCCAATTGGGGCTGCACAGGGATCCTGGCAGAGTTCCTGGCCACTGCTGGCAGTGAGCCAAGGCCCAGTGGAGTGCCAATTGGAGCCACACGGGAGTGCGGGAAGAGTTCCTGGCCATTGCTGGCAGTGGGCCAAGGCCCAGCGGAGTGCCAATCTGGGCCGTGTAGGGGTCCTGGTGGAGTGGAATTCCTGGCCGCTGTGGACGGCGGGCCTGGGCATAGATTGTTGCCAGGCAAAAGTCTTGGCAGATGATGGACAGACATCCAATGAAGCACAGATCAGACTGTGTGGGAATCCTGGCAGACTTCCTGGCCACTGCTGGCACAGGAAAAGGCCTGGTGGGGGTCCCGGCAGATTTCCTGGCCACTGTTGGCAGTGGGCCGAGGCCTGGTGGGGCACTTATCCCAGCTGCACGGAGGTCCTGGTGGTACACTTGGCCTGGGGGGCTGGTGGAGGCTTTGTGGGTCCCCAGAGTCTCTTATTGGTGAGCCGCCTGGTCCGGCAGATAGCGAGGGAGGATCATGCTCAATTCCTCCTCCCTCAATTTCAGCAGAGGTCAGGTTTCTGGTGCTTTAGGTAAGTGGGGAAGGGTGTTCTGGAAGTTCAGAATGATGGAAAACTTTAGTTCAGTTTTTCTGCCTGAAGCTTGGTTTCTGGAAGTCACAGCTTGCCTCAGAGGTGACCTGCAGTTATCACTTCTCTCTCTCGGCTGGGATCCCAGTCTTCAGTTCAATTGGGCAGTTTCTGGAGGTTATCTTTCCTTTTATACAGGAGCCTATGTCAGAAGCTGCTTCCAGTCGGCCATCTTGCCCCTCCCTCCTTAATTTCACATTACGTGAAGGTACAAACAACCAGGTCACAATATTTTAATTTTTTAGGTGAGTCCATCTTGTAATTGTGTCCCACACACACAAAGATTGATGGTTTTGAATGTTAAACCAACCTTGAATTCCTGTGGTAAATCCCACTTATTCATGGTATATTATTCTTTTAATATTTTATTTTATTTGCTAAAATTTTATTTATAATCTTACACCTATATTTTTGAGAGACATTGGTCTTTAGTTTTCTTGTAATGTCTTCGGTTTTTATATTGTTTCACAATCTGTTGTTTATTTGTTCCATATGTTCTTTGATTTCCTCTTTTTTTTTTCTTTTTTTGTTTCTTTAGAATTGAGTTTTTTTTGTTGTTAAATTCATTTTCTTTCCTTTGTTGGTTTATGATCTATAACTCTTTGTTTTGCTATTTCACTGGTTGCCTTAGGGTTTATTGCATACATCAACTTATCACAATGTACCTTCAAGTAAGTTTTACTACTTCAAATTAATATAAGAACCTTTTAATAGTGTATTCCACTTTTCTCCTCTTGGCCTTTATGCTATCTCTATACATACATATATTGTAAAGGACACACTTCAATATTTTTTCTTACTCTTAACAATGTTTTATTAAATCATAACTGTGTACATTAATGCATTTATGGGATATAATGTGCTGATTTTATATACAATTTGGAATACTTACATTAACTTACATTACATAGCCTTCACCTCACTTACTTGACCTGACCTATGGTACATATTGCAAGGGTACATGTCAAATCTATTATGAGTAGAGCATAAATGTCTTAACACAGTATTTTTAATTCTAAATCCAATTATCTTTCAAAGAGATTTAAATAATAAGGAAAAGTTTTATACAGATGATCCCAGAGTCAATGATGGTTCAACTTAGCAATTGTTCAATTTTAAATGGTGTGAAAGTGGTATAGGCTCAGTAGAACGCTGTAGGTGACTCTCCTGCAAGCTGCAGCTCCCAGTCAGCCATGAAATCAGCAAGGTTGTTTACTTTTCAATGTAATGCCTTGCCAGATGATTTTGCCCAACTATAGATTGTCATTGTCTTCTGAGCATGAAGGTAAGCTAAGCTAAGCTATGATGTTTAGTACATTAGGCATATTAAATGCATTGTCAAATTACATTTTCTATTTATAAAGGGTTTATTGGGACATCACCCATTGGAGGGCAAAGATAATCTGTATATTTATCCATCTGGGTACTGTTCCCTGTGCTTTTCATTTCTTTGTGTAGTTTTATATTTTGATCTGCTATCATTTTCCTTTCTACATGAAGGACATTCTTTAACATATTTTGTAGTGTGTTTCTGCTGGGTCTGAATTCTTTCAGCTTTTGCATGTGTAAAGAATTCTGTATTTGCCTTCATTTTGAATTCCACATTGACAGTTTACTTTTTTTAGTACTTAAAGATGATGTTACACTGTCTTCCAGTCGCATTATTTCTGACTAGAAATCTATCAATCTTATCTTTTCTTTATCTAAGTTGCCCTTTTCTCTTTTTGTTTTTAAGGTTTTCCCTTTATCGTTGGGTTTAAGTAGTTTTATTATGATTTGATTTTGTGTAGTTTTCTTGGTATTTATTGTGATTTGGGCTTATTGAGCTTCTTGTGGTTTAATAGTTTTTATCAAATTTGGATTATTTTCAGCCTTTAGTTCTTCAAGTATTTTTCTGTCTCCCCCTTTCTATTTTCTTCTTTGGGGACTCCAATTACAGGTATGATACATAGCATGAATTTATCCCACAGCACACAGGTGCTTCTTTCTTTCTTTCTTTTTTATCATTTTAGGCTCTAAAATGCTCTCTCTACTTATTTTAGATTGATTATTTTGCTGCCTTAAAATTCACTAATCTTTTCTTCCTTAAAGTCTAATCTTTCATTAATCCTATCTGGTATATTTTACATGTAAAATGTAGTTTTCAACTTTCAAGATTCAATTTGTATCTTTTAGACATCTTGTATGTCTCTATACCAACTTTTTTGAACATATGGATTACAATTATAACCATTTTAATGTCCTTATCTGCTAATTTTAGCATTTATGTCCTGTTCTGGCTGGTTTTAATTGATTGGTTTTTCTCCTCATTATGGGTTGTATTTTCTTGCTTCTTTGCATGCCTGGTAATTTTATTTTGCATACTAGACATTATGAATTTTAACTTATTGGGTGTTAGATATTTATACATTCCCTATAAATACTTTTAAGCTTTGTTTTGAAATGTAGTTACTTAGAAACTGTTAATCCTTTCATGTTAAGATTTTTAGATGGAACCATAACAGCATTTAGTTTACAGAACTCTGAGGTAAGATCCTTCTGAGTACTCTATGCAATGCTTCACGAATGATGAGATTTTTCTAGTTCAGCTATTTGGAACAGACACTATTCTTGGCCCTGTGCAAGTACCTGGCAGTGTTTCCTCTGTAGTCCAGTCCTTCCAGGCGAGTCTTTCGTGGATTTGGGTAGTTCCTCACAAGTATGTTCTGATCAACATTCTGCTGAATACTTAGGGAGACCGTCTGCCACTCTCTTATCTCCAGAATTCTGTTGTGTGAACTGGAGCCATCTTAATCTCCTCAGACTCTCAGTCTCTCAAAACCGCTGAGTTCACTGGGTTCTGTGTGGCTTCTTCTTCTCTGTACTGAGGACTGGAAATTCTCCCAAGGCACCAACCTAGTGAGATTGTAGAACTCACCTCATTTTTCAACCAACTGATAGGCATCATTGTCTTTCATAGTTTGATGTACGGTATCTTGAAATCATTATGTTATTTATATGTTTTGTTCAAATGTTTCTGTTGTTTTAGACAGGGAGAGTGAAGTCAGAATTTTTTCTTCCATCTTTGAAAGGGAAGTTTTAAATTTTACTTTTTATTTCTACTTTTACTGAATTGTAGACAGACAATTCTGTTTGTAATATTCCTACTATGGAACCTGCTTATATTTCCTTTGTGATTTAATATGTGATCAATTTCAGTGTTTCATGTCTGCCTGAGAAGAAAAAATATTCCTTATTAAAGGGTATAGCATTTGTACACATTTGTGAAACCCTCGTTTGTCATTGATGTTGGCTAAGTCTTCTATCCATACTGATTTTTTGTTTACAACTTTTTGTGTCCTGAGTGTAGTGTGTAAAACTCTCTTGTTATTATGGTTTCTATTTCTTTTTGCACTTCTGTGATTTCTATTCTATATATAAGTGAGTTTTGTATAATTTGGTGCATAGATGTTACTCCATAAATGATGTATTTTTATTGTAGATTGTGTTATAATGCTTTTATTTGTCTTGTTTAATACTTTTTGTCCTAAATTCTACATCATGTAATATCAGAGTAGCTATTCATTATTTAGAGTTGTTCCCATTTAGCTGGCAAAATTTTCCCCATCTTCTTTATTTTACCATCCTTTTATTATTATTATTATTATTAAAGCCTTTAAATCAGTTTGCCTTAAATGTTTCTCCTGTATATGGAATATACAAGAGTCTATTGCTTTGTAAGTTATTTTAAAAATCTGTTTCTTTTCCTAGGCAACTTAAACTCATTCACTTTTACTGATATGACTAATATATTAGTTCTCAACTCCATATGTCAATTTAGCCTATAATTATCCTAGCATTATTATATTTAGTGTGTTTCTTTCTATGTATCTTCTTTACTCTTTTTAAAAGTTTCCTTTGATATTTATAAAAAATGTACATTTTTACTCTGGTAGTTATTCTTGCATTGAAATCTTTTAAAGATCTTAATTCATTTTTTTTTCTTATTTAACCTTTTACTAGCTGAATTGTTAATTCTAAATATTATCATTGGATACCTGCTTGTTTCCTATGCAACTCTGATCCTATTCTACTCTACTTTCCTTTTCTGTCTTTCTTTCAGCTCAAATTTTGAGTTGTGTTTGTTCAACTTTGTTAGAACATGTGACATTTATAAATTATTTTCCACTCTTGTCCCTAATCCTTGTTTAAATCTGAGATCTATACTTAAATCCCTTATATGATTATCACTATTTTTTTGTTTTTTACTAAAGTCTCCTTCTAGTCATCTCTTGGTTAGGTAGAATTCATCCTATAGTAGATTATCTAAGGATTCCTGTGTATAAAGTCCTCTTCTTGAAAATATCACTTGTTTTTCTGTAATCTTTATACTTGAATGATGGCTTTGCTGCCTATAAAGTCTTTGGTTCACAATTTATTTCCTTTCCTTTTGTTTCTTGATAATAATGCGCCACTCTTGCCTTGCTTTGCAGCTTACTCTTGAATATCATGAAGCTGATATAATTTTCATACCTTTATAGGTATTGTAGGTGTTGTGTCTGGAGGGCTTAAGTATGTTTCTTTATTTTTAAAGTCAAATAGTTGTATAGACTATGTCTCAAAGTTGATCATTCTCAACTTTGTGCCTGGTCGGTTTTCCCAGGCACATCTGCCCTTACATAAACTTTTCTCTTATTTCTATAAAAGATTCTTAGATTCCTTTTGTGTGTGTGTGTGTGGTTTTTGGCCAGGGCTGGGTTTGAACCCACCACTTCCAGCATATGGCACCGTATTCCTTTGAGCCACAGGCACCACCCCTTAGATTCCATTTTTTAAAAAGCCCTATTCCATGGGACACTTTTAGATATACCAATTTCTTGAATATGGATCAAAGGATAGGTTATAGCAGAATAGTAGAACTACTTTTAGATAGGAGCATAGCTAGTCATTTACCATAATGGGCAGGAAAGCAGAGAGTGTGGGTAGGGGTACTGAGAGGTGGAGAGATGTGGAAGTGGATGTCTAAGGAAAGGCTCTTCTACTTGCTTTGATTTTCTAAGCTAACTCTCCAATCCCCCACGTGTAATATAGGATGGAGGTGAGTGTTTTTGCCAAATTTAAATTAATGACATAAACATGAATCATTTACCAAAGTATGAATGGTATTCTAGAAGGAGCTTAGAAGGTAACGGATCCCAAATGCTTCTACCTAGTAGAACACTCCAGCTGCTTTCTCCCAGGATCTCCATGTCCAGAGGAACCAAAAATTGGGGGGAAAATTAACCAAGTGAGAGGCCAGGCTCAGGAAGAACCTCAGAGGCATATTTCTGCCAGGAATCTAAAGGATTGTCCTTTGGGATGGGATGGAGACCTGCCCCGTATTGCTTTAGAATCATAAGGACACAAGGACGTGGATTTTGAGCGAGAATAAGAAAGAATATTAAAGGAATGGGCAAGGCTGTTGTATGGATTTTGAGTGAGAATAAGAAAAAATGTTAAAGGAGTGGGTAAGGCTGTTGTATGAGGTAGTGAATTCTCTTTCCTAGGGAATATCCATTCATTCAGTGGCTGGCTATCATGATGTCAAGGATGTTGGGTAGAGGATTCCTGGCTCATCAGGGATTACCAGATGGTCTCTGTGGCAACATCAAGTTGACTGTACCTTCAATTAGTTGTATAGACTATGGGTCTACACAAACTCACTTTGTCAACAAATCTTGTCTATTCTACTTTCAACATATATTTAGCACCCAACCCTTTTCTAACTTCCTTACCTGAATCACCGTGAACCAAGATATAGTTATCTCTCTCCTGAATTTTTCCAGTGGCCTTCTAGATGACTTCTCTAGTTCCTTCTCAGCCCTCCTTTCCCTATCTCAATCTATTTTCAATGGCAGTCAAACAGATCCAGTTGAATTATAGGTCAGATAATGTCACTGTGCATCTGTCTCCACACTGCTGCACCATTGTACTCAGAGTAAAAGCCAAAGTCCTAACCATAGTATCCATGGTCGTTTGTGATCTTTTTCTGCTCCTGCCTCCCACCCTGCCCCAGAGTCTGAGTTCATCCTCAGCTACAGTCTCCCTGCCCTGTGCTCCTGCTTACAGCCTGCTGTCTGGCCCTCACACATGCCAGGCATGCTCTCTCATCTCTCAGAGGGCTGTGACAATTTCCATTCTAGGAATGCCACAGGTATTTAGAGAGCTTGCTTTTTTTTCTGCCTTCTTTTCAGATGTCATTACTTATTCATAGAGGCTCTGCCTGTCCATCTTTATAAAAAAGCATTCCCATTCTTTCATATTTCTTTATTTTTCACAATAGCACTTATCACCTTCACTTTATGTATTTAATTATTTGTTTATATTCTGACTGCCCTATCTGGCAGTGGCTTTGCCTGTTTTTTCATTGGTGTATACTCAGTGTCTAGAAGGGGACTAGGACAGAACTCAAGAAATATTTGCCAGATGAATGAGTAAGAGAATACATGTGGTTGTATTTTTATGATGATATAAGACAATGTTACAGTAAGTCAAGGCTCCTTCCTCCTGAAGAGAAGAGACTCCTTCCTCCTGAAGAGAGGAGAAGGACCAAGGGTTTTAGAACTTGCTAGGGCTTTAACATTGTATTGTGTTCTATTATAGGTAAAAAGAAGTAAATATATGGTAGCCTTTCTCTCCCACTGACTATACAACCCTGATAGAGTACATGGTGCAGCTATTCGAATTCTCTGAAAGGTAAATACCAGCAAGTGGGTTAAGTGGGAAAAAAAGAATGGGATTCCAAGTGGTGAGTTGCGCATACCTTTCCCTCTGATATCCTCCTCTGAGTGGAGCTCAGCACAGCCTGACACCCAGAATTGAACACACCAGTACAGACCAAGAGAGACACAGGAAAAAACCTCTGGTTCTGGTCCAAGCAGTAGACAAGAGTACTCCCAAAACTCAGAGCTTAAAGGAATACCCTAATATGTTCCTTTATCTTTACTCTTGTGTCCCAGACACCAGAGACTCTGAGGCAGTGGCAGTCAAGGTAAAACAGAAGTTTTCTTCTGTGTCTCTCTTGTTCTGTACCGAGGGGTTCACTTTGAAGTCTTAGGCTGTGCTGAGTTCTGCTCAGTAGATACCAGAGGGTGAGGTAGGCTCAACTCACCACCAGCTTGTAGTATCAGGGTCAGCCTTGGGGAGGGGAGCAGCGGAGGTATGATCTCAGGTCTGGTCTTATGGACTATTCCATGGGCACTGTGATAAAGATGGAGCCCAGCAGAGAGGGCTCCTACTAACTTCACTAGATGGCTCTGGGACTTTACAAAGGGGAATGTTCTTAGTAATGTAGAAAGGACTCTATAAGGAAAAGAGCAGAAGCTCCTGTTTCTTTACACAACTCCCACTAAGCACTTCATATACACTATGATAATTAATCCTTACCAAGCCCATGACATGGAGAGTAGGACTCTCATTTTTCAGATAAACAAACTAAGGCGTAGAGAGATTAAAGTATCCAAGGTCATAGTAAGTGTCAGAGATGAGTAAGCTTTCAATAAACATTTGCCTACAGAGATATGTAACCTTGAAATCCTTAATTTCTAAAGTCATGATTCCTACCATGTGGCCAAGAACTTCAGAAGGCCGAGCCGGGCAGCAATATGAGAGAGATGTGGAACTCAACTCCCATTTAGTAATTTGCTAAATTCTAGAATTCTTTCTCATGTTGTCAGAAATAAAAGGATGTGGACTCATAACATTGAGGTCTTTAACAAGCTTCCCTTAAGAATTAGTGACACTGGCCTACAATGGCAGGCGTGCTTTTCACACATCACAGTCACACCAGGTATCTGTGTCTGAGGACCACACTACCTGGCAAGAATGAATCGGTCAGAGGCTCACCCAGTCCCATGAAGAATTCATAGGTATGCTCAGAGGTTCTCATCTACTAGAAAGCAACAAAAGCCTTACAAGGGGAAGAGATTAGCTTTAGGTCCAACCAAGAATCAGTTAAGATTGATTTCTGTTTCTGAGAGCTGAGGAGGCTGGAGAGAGTGAACTATAGCCTTGAAATTTGGGGATGTGGTGTTGGGCCTTGTGAGGGAGGACCAACAGAGTGGGCTGTTGACCATGGATCTAAGGAGAACAAGAGGATCCTGCAGCCACCCAAATAGGGGAAGATGGTAATCTCTTCATGAGCAAGGGACATGGGGTTTATTTCATGGCCTCAGCTCCTTAATTTGTATAATGACAATGGAGAAAATCTAGCTCAGGGGGTTGTATATTTATAAACTGAGAAGTACCAAAGTAATTAAATGCATAACAAATAGAACTGGAGAAGTGGAAGTGCTAACAGCCCCCATTATATTAATTATATGCATCGTTGAACTCATCGTAATCAATCGTAGCATATTAATAATAACATTGAGCATTTTGGGTCCTAAAATCACTGCACTGGCACAGTAAGTACCTCAGAGGCCATCCAGCCTAGTCTCCTTACTTGATAACAGAATTCGCTGTTTGTTCAGTATTTGTGCCAAGTAGTACTGATATTTTGTGAGTAAGAACAGGCATTGTGAATCTCAGAATTCATTCAGAGAGTGGAAGAATGAGCAGTCTGGCCTGCCCCCACTGAGGAATCCCCAAACTGATCAGATCCATACTTGCCCTTTTGGATCCCTGATTCAGCATTCACAGTGGGCTGTGGTCACCATCTGAATAGAAAAACCAGGTATAGGTTGGGGCTTAGTGTGGAGAAAATTTTTAAGGGGTGGATCAGCTGCTGATTTCCTCCAGGCCCAGAAGGAAACTAAGTCCCACTGTCCCAGTATCAGCTCAGCCCAGAAGAGCCCCTGATAGGAGTCCAGAGACACACAACACAAGCACAGGGCCAAGATGCCCTGGCAAACACATCCCCACTCAAATGAGTACTGATACTATCTTTACAGTCTTCTGGTACCCACGATTTGTCCTTTTCATGGTTCTTGGCTCAGTTACCAAGGAACCACACCACAGAACACTACCTCCCTCCCCCCAGCTTTACCCAGTATACCACTGGTGAAAAGGCCATCCTTTGTGGTAAAGGACCCCTCTACAAAATGTGATTACACATGGGAGGGTGATCCTCAGTCTTTCAAGCATGTCAGAACTCTGCTCCAGGGAGACTGGAGGGCCACAGAAGTGCTGAGGGGGAGGTGGGAGTCACTGGTACCTCTTCTGTAATTCTCATCCCTATTCTATCTCAAACCCAGTCCACCTGATTAGGGTGAGAAGTCAAAATAGACTTCTTTACCCCTAAGCACAAGTCCAAGAAATAGGGAATGTGATATAAAAACTTTATTATAGAGCCCTGTTCACTCCATTCTGCCAAGAAGAATAGCTCTTGGAACCTGAGTAGCTGGCTGGGCCCTTGGGATGTGGAGGAATGACATTCGGTGGTGTTGGGGTATCAACTTCAAGGCAGAGCCAAGGTCCATTGGTACACCTGACCAAAGAGCAAGGGCCTTGACCTTGTGTGGATATAAACGGAGGGTCACAGCTGAATTGTGGGACAGGGAAGGGAAGGAGAGAAGAGGAGAGCTGAGCTTTTTTTATACTGGGATTCCTGCTCACATCTCAGCCTGCCCCTGTGAGCAATCATGAGAACCTTACCTTGAAAAGGAGGAGGGAGGAAGAAACAGGGCTTTTCTCTGGGTGCCCTCACTACCTTCTCACTGAAGTTGAGGACTGGATACCCCAGGTGTTGAGGGCCAGGTGCAAAGGCCCTAGATCCTGTGAGCAGATCCTTATGCAGGTATCAGGAGTTAAGAGGGTGCAGGACAGGAAGGAAGGAGCCTAGGAAAGGTCAGAATTGGAAGATGTGGCTTTTATGGAATGCATTTTCATATGGGTGGGGTGCCCCCACCCTGTGTTCTCCCTTGACTGATAATCATGGGCTTTGTTTTTGTGAAAGAAAAAGAAAGTCAGGAGACCCTTGGAAGAAAGGCCAAGACAGCAACACAGACACAGCCTCTGTGACAAGCACAGCCATCTCACTGTCCCAGACTCAATGACCACATGGCTCAGCTCCCTCACAGAAACAGATGGAATGAGGCATTGTTATTTTTGTCACTTTTTTTTACTGTAGTAAGAACACTTGAGATCTACCTGCTTCACAAATTTCAAATGTACAATCAGGTATTGTCAATTACAACAATGTACAACAGTGGAATACCACGGATCTCCAGAATGTATTCACCTTATGAAATTGAGAATTTGTACCTGTTGAACAGCAACTGCCCATCCCCCCCCCCACTTGCAACCACCATTCTACTCTGCTGCTATGAGTTTGACTATTTTAGATATTTCATATAAGTGGAATCCAGCAATCCTACTTCTGAATATTTACTCAAAAGCATCAAAATCAGAATCTCAGCCATGCACTTCCATATTCATTGTGTTATTCACAATAACCAAGGTGTGGAAACAACCTAAGTGTTCCTTGATGAATGAGTGGATAAACAAAATGTGATATATACATACAGTAGACTATAATTCAGCCTTAGAAAAGAAGGAAATCCTGCCATATTCAACACAATAAAGACAAAAGAGGGTTTCCACTAGAGGTAGGGATGGGGAAGGCAGCTACTTGGGTAGTTCAGGAAATCACGTTTAACTTCTTGGCTTTTAACCAGACAAGACGGTTGAATATTCTGCTCCTCCTACTGTATGAATCAATGAGTCACTGTCCCCTCACAGACACCCATACATGCACGGAGGCTTTGACCAGCATTGAAATAGGTTAAGACCTGAATGCTATAGAACAAGGGTCCTCTAGAAACCAATCTCAATATATTTTGGCTCTGTCTCCTTCCAGTAGGAGATGCCAAATCCAAAGAGTCAGGAAGATGAGAGAAAGTAATTGCAACAATTTCTTTGCCATTGTGGTTGGCACATCATGCTGAATGCTTTACTGTCATTTCTCATTTTATCCTCAAGGTAAGTCTCTGAATAGGTCATTGCCATTCCCATTTTATAGACAAGGTCTCTGGGCTGGTTGGGGGCCAGGGCAGGATAATAATTGATGACCTGATCAGGAAAATCTCAGGCCACAGCAGTGGGTGCCCTCACAACTGTCCCAAGGCTTTCTGCCTTCCTGAGAGTAGAGAGAAACATCACATGGACTCTGAAGAAGGAGGAAAGCCTTGAGATGGTAGGGGACAGATCCAATCACCAGGAACACCAAATGCTGGGATTGATCAAGAGGACAAGAGTGTGGGGAATGTTGGGCACCTTTTAGCGGGGGTGGTGAAGGAGTGGTGGTGCAGAGGCATGCATCCTGGGCTTGCCAAATATCTTATGGGGCCTTGCCCCACATGCCCTCTGCTGTGGAGAGCTTTGCCCAGCCCTTTCCATCTATGGCATGATTCCGGGAATCATTATACATGGAAGCAGAGGCTTTGGGAGTCTTCCAGGGTGATGTAGTAGTCTTCACCCAGCCCCATGCCACTAGTGACAGCTCTAAAATGTGCCCCTATGTTCTGCTCTGTGGAGATGATGTGTTTAACTTCTTGACCTTTAACCATGCTGGAGGGTGGAGTATTCTATTCACCTACTGCATGAATCACCATTGGCTCAGAGACACACATGCATGTTTGAGGGCTTTGAGCAGCATTGAAATCGACAAGGCCTGAATTTCATAGAACAAGAGTGCTATCTGCTAGAGTTTGGCTGTACCTTGAGTGACTACAATAGACGGTGCATGGTGCATGATTCTGCATTCCTCAAACACCTGCTTTCCAGAGTGGAATGCCCAGCTCTGGGCAGGCACCGGATCAGAACATCCATAAGGTTAGAGTCCTGCTTCCCCTCTCTCACCACCTTCTTGTCAAGGACAGAGATGGCATCCCCTGCCCCGAGACTGGTCCTGGGCTGGAAGTAGTAGGAGGTGCCCAGGGAACTGAGAAGCCCCCACTACCCTAACTGATCTCAGACCTGTCTCCTCAGGTCTGACCCTGCTTTGTTTAGCAAGCTCAATTCAGTAACAAAAGCTGGGCTACTCTATACCCCTCCTCCTTCCAAGGACTCTGAAGGGGCCAATTTCTTACACCTTTTAATCAAGTCTTCCATTTCTCCAGGCAACCAACACAAAAGGCCTGGACCAGGTGGTAGAGATGCTTGAGCTCCTACACAGAGGTTCTATTTTCTATTTTGCATTTTTCCAGTCCTGGTAATTATGGATCTGTCCTCAGAGAAATTCTGTTCCTTAACATCAGCTTTAGAAAATCCATTTATGTCAAGCCAGTCCTACCACTTGTATCCCATGCTGCACTGCAGTGTACTGTATCACAGATACAGCATCCATCTGTGGCCTAATGTGAACATGATCCACACACTGCACAGTATGTGTGTGCCATGTGGGATGTGTGTGTGTGTGTGCATATTGTTAAGTGAATAGTGTGATCATTGATCAATAATCCTTTATCAAGTTCCCACTCTGTGCTAGGCCAAAGTGTTTTAGATGAGGTGCACAGCAGACAGCAGTCAAGGTCACTGCATGAAGAGAACTTTTGTGCCAGGCCATTAAAGCTACAAATGAGATCATTGTAGGTAGTGAAAAATATGGACGAAATACAGCAGATTGATGCACAGAGAATGAAGAGTGGGGGTCCCGGGGGTCCATGGGTGGCTGCTTTAGATGGAGCTGTCAGGCAAGGACTCTCTGAAGAGATAGGAAGAGCTTCCTCTGGGTGGAGGAAGCAGCAAGACAGAAGCCCTCAAGACAGTGAGTTCAGTGCGCTTGTAACTGGAAAGCAATGCTTGTGTCGAGGTGTGGGGGAGGATTGGTAGGATCTGAGATCAGAAATAGAGATATTATCTGGGGTCTGGGGAGTCAGAACTTGGCCTCTGCAGTCAGATTGCCTGGGCCCAGTTTCCTCCTGTGCCACTTAATAGTTGTGTGGCCCTGAGGGAGTTCCATAAACTCTCTGGGCCTTTGCGGTTATCTCCTTTAGAGAGTTATGATGATGACTGAGTGAATCAACATATGGGAAGTGCTTAGAACACTTCCTGGCACATAGTAGGTGCTCTATGCATTTGGTATTCTTTTAAATAAGTATCTGCTATTGTGATCTGCCTTACTGTTCTTATAAGAAAAGAGCTTAGATTTTAAGAGGTTCGCATTTGTCTGGGGCAACGAGCTCTGGACTGGTAATTAGTAGAAAACTGAATTTTAACTTTTGGGGGTGTTTTCAAATCCCTTGGTGGCCAGTCCTTTTAAGGTACCCCTTTAAGGGGTACCAAGATAGTCCTGCAAGGCTCCAGCTAAGTGACTGACACAGGAGTTGGCTCCTAAGGGTGGGCCTTAACCAGTGGACAGAGTGATTACCCAGGAAGGAAGTTCCAAACTTGTCTAAAAGGGTATCCTAGGCAAGCTGAAAGTCAAAGACCCATCTGTCACCTGCAACAGGTAAAGGAGGTAAAGCAATGAGAGGGAGGTGGGGAGGGGAGACGAGACAACTGAGCCGGGCTTCCCAGACTCATCTTCCGCCTTGCACAGACTGTGTTGGGGTTGGCTGGCTGGGATTAAGCACTCAGGCTCAGGCTCTGCTGGGTGCTGGGCTAGAGGAAGGCTACACCTCAGTTTCTCATCTGTCAAATGAGAGTCAGTTGGGGAAATTGATAAGATGTTTCCTAGCCATCCCCCCTCAAAACACCATAGGAACCTGGACTGGTTAGGAGGCTAGGGGATATAAAAAGGGAGTTCAGAGAAGAGGGGCCTCTTTAAGTACAGTGTACCTTAGATTTGTGGTAGTCTCGTTCCAGTGTTTGGTTTCCTCTTTGCCATTGGGAGGTGGGGGAGGAAGTGGTATTTGTGATCCTAGTCAGATAGAGGCTCTTGGTGTGGAGCCAGTGAGTCGTGGAGATGACTTCACCTGAAATCCTGCCCTCTCCCCAGCCAGATGAAGAGAGACACTGACAGTTCTGCATACTCACAGACCCCCATCAGTATCCCTACAATGCATGGGTTCTGAAAATTTATGGAGAAATCACATAAATTTTGTGAGAGAGAATTTGTAAATCAAATTCTATTTTCAATGGACTTTGGTTGCCCCCTATTTAAGGAATTCCTGTTACAAATCCTTTTGTGAAGCCTATCTCTCTTCCCCCATAAATAGCAATGTTCAAGTTAAGGCTTTCAAAGTATGGAAGCCTCTGCATACGTGTGTGTTTGAGAGTAAGAGTGTGAGTATCTGTGTCAGAGTGCGTGTGTGAGGGAGTACAATTGTGGGAGGGTAGGCATGCATTTGCATTCATCCTGGTACATGAAAGGATTTATGAGCGCGACATTCCCCTTTCTCTCTGAGCCTTTGTTGTGACATGTCGCTGCAAAGAGGCATACCGTTCAGGCAAAGGGCAGACCCTGAACGGCTCAGATCTCTGTCGGAGCATCCACGCTTCCCTCCTGGAGCCTGCCTGCCACGCTGCAGGACTCTGTGAGGAAACCTACCAATTTGGGGACAATGGAAATTCTGCCTGCAGTTTGGATTGGGATAGGGAAGGGGAGGCAGACAGAAGAAGTGGGAAAGTGGGACTGGGAATTCTGGAATTCATTCATGAGACTGCCTTCCTCAGACACTACTGAGGACACCACCACCATTTGTCTTCTGCTCGTCTGAAGGACAGAGACTGTATCCTTAATAGTTGTGTCTATTTTCGTGCTGGTAAAAGTGACTCGATTTCCACTGGAAAATTTGTAGCACCTCCCCTGGCATCACCTCCTATCCACCACCACTCACTCCTCTGACCTCTGCACAGGAATGTCCCCTTTGCGCTGCAGCCCCACACAAGCTGGGGCAGGAGCCAGCCGGGGAAGCTCTGCAAAGACTCTCCTTCATCACTTATTAATGGCCCCTGGCCTCATCCCTGAAATAATTAGTGTCAAGATATTTTCATATCACACGGTTAATTGCCATCTGCACTGCTTAACATGCCAGGGCACTGGGTAGCAATCTGGGACCCACTGAGGACTGCAGGGATGGGACCTGAGTCATGGTGTTGACTGTCAGTTGGGGGCGGGAGGGGGAGAGAGGGAGCCTGCAGTGGGAGGCTCTGCAGCTCCGTGCACCTTCCCTCAGCTCCCAGGCAAAGTGCTAAGAATTAGAGATTCCCCCCCACCTCATAGGAGAGGGAGATGAGGTCTTGGCAGAAAGTGAGGTTCTCACAACAGATGCCCACAGGCTGCCCCAGGACCTGCACCGTCTCCAGAGCATCCAGATTCAGGATCTGACGCCGGCCTTTTAGCCCTCCATGTCCGGTTCCCTGGAAGCAGGGTCTGAGAGGGGATTCTGGTGTGTGATCTGTTGAGGAAGCAGCACTTTCCAGAGAGGCTGGGTTTGGGTGCAGGGTGAGATAGAGCAGAGGAAACATCTAGACAAAGATGCTGTTTCAAGCGAGGTCTAGTTGAGGTTGTGGGGTCGTGAGTAGCACGGAGTTTGAGGGCAGCTTTTACGTCCCACAGCAGTAGGGCAGTAACCACGAGCTCTTCCCAGCTGAGGGGCTGTGATGAAGGGCTTCACCTCCCAAGCCTGTCCCAGGGAAGGGCCATCTGCTGGGGAAGGTGCAGTTATGAGCTATTAGCAGCTGACACCGCTGTCGTTGGGCTGGAGCCCGGCCAGGGAAGCGGTGGGTGAGGCTGCTTTCTGTCACGTGGAAAGGGTTAGAGTGCCTTCCCTCACTCTCTTGTAGTGCAGCAGGGTGACAAATTGAGAGCGTAGGGCGAGCATTTTTGGAAAAAACTGCAATAGGCTGTGCGAATTTCAGGTCATGTTTCTCCCCTTCCCCCGGTGTTTAGAGGAGGACATGCCCAGGTTTCACTCATCTGTGGATGCAGCACAGACCATCGACTGGCCACGTTGGTAAGGCGTCCCTCCTCCTCCCCTAGGCCTGGGCTCCTCCCTGAGACTGACACTCCTCTGGTGCGGCCCCATTCTCTAGGGTGGCTTACGAGCAAGTGCGAGGGGTGAATGTTCGGTTATTAGTCTGGAAAGCAAGTGTGAGGTGTGAGGATCCTTCCCAGGGCCTCTAACTAGAGCAGGAGAAAAGGATGAGGGGATGGCTCAGGAGGAGCTTCCAGTAGGAGGGGAACTTCTTTCCAGCCTCGTCCATTTTGGGTTGGACACTCAGGCTGGCAATAGCCCTCTGTCCCCAGAGAGGACAATGAGTCCACAGGGGGGCACTCCATCCCACCCCTACTGAGCCCCTTCCTCCCTGCCCCTTACCTAGCTCACAGGGAAGGGGGGGGGCGTCCATCACAGGCTGCTCCCATCCAGGGCACTCCCAGAAGGCAGGCCGTTGGCGGGGAGGCAGAGGAGGAGGCCAGGAGGAGAGCTCTCCTGCGTGAAGGGTAGCCCCTGGGAAGAGAGTCTTGTGGGGACAGGAACAAAGGAAAGGAGAGGAGCAGTGGGAGGGCCCTCTGCTGAGGAGGTGAGGCTGTGGCTGAGGTGTGACTGGGGACACACAGCGCCAGGGTACGGCCTACCCGCTATCCACTGGGGCTGTAACAGAGGGAACCGTGGCATTCTGGGAAAGGACGGTGGTGCTTCAGCAAGATCATTGCCGCCTCCCGCCTTACGTGTTGAGCATCGCGTCCCCTTGGCTCCCCCAGGAAGCCAGTGTCCTGCCTGCCTTTTTCTGGGGGAGAGGATTTTCTGCCCACCCCTAGGGTACTGTTCCACCTGGCCTCCTGGGTGTGTCCCACCTCCTGAGGTGGGGGGGAGCAGGAAGCACACTGGCATGGTCTTCTCTTGAACTGAGAAAATCCAGAAAAAGCTTGAACTTGCAGAAAATGTGTTTTGGTTGTCATTGGTGGAAATGTGGTATTATTTCTGGGGAAGCAACCAAGTTCTGCTTTATAGGACATTAGTGTAGTGTGTCTCTGTCTGATTACCAACAGACACAGGTCACACTGAACCCCCACTGCGGAGAGCCTGGACACTGAGCAAGGACAGGCCCGATCTAGGAAACCGTTGGCCCAGCATGAGGCAGGAGGAGAAGTGGGCTTGGCAGATCCCTGCCTTCGGGGTCTGGAGTCTATATTTATTTAAGATAATCAAGTTGGGGGTCAGATTTAAGGGAGTCTGGAAACGGGAGGCAGTGCAAAGTTCACCGGAATTGTCAGAGAAAGCTACTTGGAGGAGGTGGGGCTTGAAAGAAGCAGAAAGTCTGAACTGGGAGGCAGGAAGAGAAGAGACAGAATGTGGAGGGACAGCGACGGTGTGAGCTAAAGTGCAGTGAGTGGGAGAAAATCCTTCCAGAGTCATCATCATTATCTTCATCCTCAGGCTAATGCTAATTAAACATCTACTATGTGCCAGGCACCATTCTTACAGCTTTTCATGTTAATTTATTTAATCATCACAAAAGCTCCATGAGGTAAGTACTATTATTACTTCTATTTTACTAAAGAGAATTTAAGGCTGAGAGGGGTTAAATAATGAGCACAAGTTCACACAGTGAGTGAGTGGCAGAACCAGGATTTGAACCCACGCAGTCTGGCTCTGGGACTTCTGCTCTTGTCCTATAGACCTTTGTATACAGGCTGGCGCTCACTGAGCCCTTATTAAGTGCCACCACCATTCTGAGCCTATTACGCATGGAATCATCCTTATTAATCTCCTTGTACAGATGAGAAAACTGAGACACAGCAAGTATCACATGGGGGGTGAAGGTAAGCGAAGGCCTTGCGCGCTGTACTCAGGCTCATGGGCAGGCCGTCGAGTGTGCAGTGAGGTGCTGGAGCTGCAGTGGGTTCTGATTACTGACAGAGAGCAGAGACATGGGGGGATGCACACAGCTGGAGGGTGTGTCGACAGGTCACTCAGGAACCATCTCGGGTTGGGGGAAGGGCCTGCCTCCTCTATGGCTCCTGTGTCCTAGTTTCCTGGCCGCCACTAGGTAGTGGGGCCTGAAAAGCAGGTTATAAATATCCTGGAGTGACAGCAAGGCCTTCACTCTGACACTGATGCGGATTAAACTGGATGTGCAGCCTCAAGGTCATTGGCTTGGCTGGAGCTTTGACTGTTCTGGGAGGGGTCTAATTGAGGGATGTGCTGAGGAGGGGACAGCAGGGGATGGGGGTGGGAGGGGGTCCTGAACCCTGGATGCAGCCCAGCTCTGATGGTAGCTTTTCCTCTCATTTGGTCCAAGTACATCATTCCTGCCCTGACTGCGTTCCCCAATCTGGCCTCAGACCTTCTCATAGCCGCCTTGGGCCCAGCCCAATCTGGGCCCAAAGGCCTTCAAGTCACAAGCCAGTGGTTGGGGCGGGGGTGAGTCGGCATGTGGGAGGTCCTTGGCCTGGCCTACCTTCTGCGTCAGCCATATCTGCTCCCTCAGCATCTGTCTCCGTCCACACTCAAAGTGGAGTGGGACAGTGACTCTGGGTGGATTCAGCAAAGCTACACCCTGTTCCCCGGGACTGGGCATATATGTGTACGTGTGTCCATGTCAACTCTGTTTGCAGAAACAGATATTCAGAAATATCAGAACCGCACAGCTGGAAGAGACCCAGGGCTGGATTTACTCTTGGAATGAGGCTCAGAGAGGGCACACTGTGTTTATAGCTAAGGCCCAGGCCAGGGCTCTCCAGCGACAGCCTGCCTTTGGATTTGCCTCCATCCCAGAGGAGCCCCAGGAAGACCCAGGGAGCTATGTTGGGTTAGGAGGACCTTAGCTGAAGAAGCTGGGTGAGGAGGAGAATGGCTCTGGCTGATGGGTGGAAGGCCTGGTGGGATGACCCAGCAGAGGTAGAGTTCAGCAGTGACCATGGTCTGGACCGCAGGCCAGCTGGAGTTGGAGGCAAGCTACGGTGTACTGGATTTTGCCCATCAGCACTGAGCATCATTCCATACCTTTTGTGTTCCTTGTGTCAACAGATGCTAGTGTGATAAAAATGACATTTCCCAGAGTCCCTTGCTATTTGGATTCAGGCTGCTGTTTAGGTTTTACCAATAAGAGGCATTCGCATGAGCTCTAGAAGGTAACAGAGAGGCAGGGACATTCCCTCTGCAAAGGTGTTGGGCAGTGAGCAGGTTCCTGCCAGTGTGAGGATGGCACACATGGTCTTGCTACCAGCTTCCTGGGTATGGAGCAGCTGAGGCCACACTGGTGGTCCTAGCAGGGTCAGCAGCTGTCTTCTGGTCTCAGGAGCACAGCTAAAGAGATGTGACCTTAAGCCAAAAGCCTGGCAGTGGTCCCAACTCCCATTTGTCTGGGCCCCTCATCACTTTATGAGTCCCTATTTCCCACATCAAATCCCTTTCTGCTGACACACCTCAGGTTTCCTGTTTTCTACATGGAATTCTGATAGGTGGGGCACAGCTGGGCTGGGTAGACACTGGGCTGAATGAAAAAGAGGCTGGGCCTGAGCCTGATCCAGAGACCCAGGAAGACTCCTGAGTTTGGCATTTGTGATGAGGATGTGATGTGGTTGAGAAGAACTACAAATTACAGGTATTTGGAGAGCCAGCGTTACACTCTTAGGGTGGCCAGGGATACCAGGTGGGCCGCAGTGAACTGCCATGGACGCCGGAGGACAGCATGGCAGAATACCAGCAGGTCCTTTCAAAGGTGACCTAGCACTACCCTCATGCAAGAAAGCAAAGACTGTTCCCCTGCAGAGAGTTGAAGGGAGTGGGATAACAAATCCAGGCCACAGCTCACCCGGAGCCCAGGGCTCAGCTGGATCAGCCTGTGGAGATAATTTTAATACCTCCAAGGGAAGAAAGATGTGTGGAACCTTCAAGGAGGAAAACCTGGAAAAATGCAGACTGTCAAGGTTTTCTTGGGGAAACGACCTGGGCTGCCTCTGCCCCCTGGGACTCAGCTCCACCAACCCTCTGCCTGCAAGCACTCCCCACAACAGGTCACCCTGGAAAGAGAGGGCATTGCAGCCATTCAGAGAGGCAGAGAGGTGAGAGCCCAAGCCCTGGTCCTGGCTCACCTCTCCACCTAAGGCCTGCACCCAAGAGGAAGGACAGGCAGAGGCTGCCCCAAGTTCCTACAAGACCTACATCTGAGAGCCACACATTCCCCCTATAGAAAAATGAGAACGAAAGAGACTGTTGGAGGCTGAATGACTCGGTAATGGAGCTGGGCATGAACTGCACTGCTCCTGGCTCTTGGCTCCTGATGGGCAAACATGCCATTTGCTGGGTATTGCTGCCTGTCCAGTGACCTACACTCACCACCCCACTCAGTCGTAAGAGGTGTCATCATCATCATCCCAGTGTCATAGATGAAGAAACTGAGACTCAGGAAGGGTAAGTTGCCAGCCATCTCAGAGCTAGTTTGTGGAGAAGCTGGGATTTGAATTTGGTCTTCCTGGTTTGGAACCAGGGGTCTGACCACTGGAAGTACTGCCAGATGTAACAGGGTACTTTCTGGGCCCCATCCTTGAGAGTCTATGACCTCATGTCAGCACCGCCTCTAAACTCTCGTTAGCCCCCAACCTCACCCTCCCCTGCCCAGTTTCCCCCCAGTCACTTTATACCTAGGCAGGGCAGCTGAGGAATTAATGTGGAGCAGAAGGCTTTGCTCCCCTTCTGGCCAGGTTCAATGGGCACTGGATGGTTTTGTTACCCTTCTCTCCTTTATTTCAGTTGAATCCTGTCATGCTGCTCCTATATCATCCACTGACATTTTAGTCCCAACCCTTTCTAAATAAGGAGAATGCTGACCTCAGCTTGCACCATTGGGGTGTGAGCTGTCAGTCCTTCCTAGTAATGTGAGGGGCACTATCTCTGGCTCTTGGACTCCCTTTGAGAGGAGTAGGGAAGAGGATTTAGCATACCCCCTACCCCCACCATCTAGCAGTGGCTTACCTCTCTGGTTTTGGAGATTTAGAGCCACTTTGAGATGATCTGAAGGCTGAGAGGAAGTGCTGCCATCCCAGTCCTGCTCAACCCTCGACTAAGAACTCCATCCTTCCAGCCAACCTTTGTCTTGGAAGTGGTAAATTGGGACCCCTAAATAAATGTTTTGTTTGGCCAACATAATGTTTAACAATTCTGAACTTGAATGCATGTGCTCTCTGGCTCTCTGGTCCCGTTCATTCCCTGAGGTCTTGCTGTTACCTTGTGAACAGTGCCATCTGCAAACCTCTGGCTCGTTAATACAAGTGGCCCTAGGAAATGGAGACCTGAGGAATTATGCCTTATGGGATTTAATTTACTCACAGCTACCCTGTGATGGTTTGCATTGACTATGGCTCTAGGAGATTGGGGTTGGAGCCTGGGATACTTTGGTCAACTACAACAGAGTCATCAAAGGCAGAAGTGTGACAAGGTTAGGTAGGAGATTCCTGGTCAGTTTCACCGTTTCTGGGGCTGGCTTCCATGAGACAGCTCCCAGTCACCATTTTGCAAGCATCAATGATGGGCTCAAAATTGCACTGGATGCTTCAGAGACATCATCTAAGTGTATTCTGCAAGGTGAGGTCTTATCTTGAATAGGAAAAATTGTTTGCTTCTCCACACCAGCAACACCAATACTTCTGACCACCAAATGTATAGGGGCTGTTTTTCCCCACACCAAGGAATTCTCTAGTTCTCCTCAGACTCTGATAGTGTCCTGCAATTTAACTCAATTCTGGCACCAACTGCCTTGAGTTAGTGCAGACGACACAGGTTAAAAGCTCTGTCCCACAAGACTGCTCCCACTTCAAATGCCAATCTTAAGTTCAGGTTGCCACCTGTGCTCTGACCCACTGCTACCACCCTCTCCTTGTGTTCAGTTATTTGCTAGACCAGCTCACAGATGGGGGAGATGCACAGGCGAGCTATGGGGTGGTGGTGGGGCAAGCCACGTTCCCAGCACCTGGGTATGTTCGCCACTTCACCAACTTGGGAAGCTCTCCAAAATTCATCCTTTTGAGTTATTATAGAGGTTTAATTTTATAAGCATGATTTGTCAATCCTTGGCCAGTGGTGATTAAATTGATCTCTAGCCACTCTCTCCTCCGGAGGCTGAGGGTGGCACTGAAAGTTCCAACTCTCTCTGATCATGGGGCTGCTTCTGCTGGGAACCAGTCCATCTTGAGGCTATCCAGAAGCCCCCAGCCAACAGTCACTTCATTAGCACACAAAAAACATCACTTTGGAGATTCCAAAGGTTTTAGGACCTGTCCACCAAGAACCTAGGGATAGGTTACTCTTATACTGTAAAATAATTCCATTGAGTTATAGTAAATGGAAGATGGAAAACTGAGGCTCAGAAAGGGTCATTTGCTCAAGATTTCATGATGGACAAGAGGCCACAGGGTCTTGCTGATATTCAGCCACTATACAGCATTGCAGTGACGTGTTATGTTTGCATGGTAGTGTCACTTTTGCTAAGTCATCGAAGGTGGACTCATGGAACTTCTGCTCCTGAGCAGGATCCAGGCTAGATAGAGACCTGGCCCCTGACTCATTCCCTGGCTGACAGGTTAGGAGGAACAAGCAAGCAGGAACATCGCTACTCAAGGGGGTGGATGCTGGAATGCTCCCACCACCACGGCCAGTAACAATAAAAGCAGCCACCCGCATTTCCTGAGGGCCCACCGTGCACCAGGCCTCAGAGGCCCTACCGTGCACCAGGCCTCAGAGGCCCTCATAGGTATTAACCCTCTGGACAGCCCTACCAAGTATTGTCACCATCTTCATTGTAGACAAGCACTAATGGGGTCTCAGGGAGATTAAGTAATAATTCCAGGGCTTCCCAGTTTAGTGTAGGGCCAGAGTTTCATAACCAGGGCATTACCTAATATGCAGGTGCTCTGTGCTACAGGACAGGGAAGATGAGCAGGGCTTGGAGAACCCCACTCAATGCTTAAAACAAGCCCATGTGCGAGACGAATTAACTTAGACTGGAACGGATGGGTGAGTCATCCACAACTACTCAGCTAGTAGAGAGTGGAGCTGGGTTTCAACCCCAGTGTTCTGTTTCTCAGACTGTGTTCATCCCTTTACTTGTGCTTATTCAGGAAGGACTAGCTGATAGAGAGGCCGGTGTGGAAGGCACTAGAAGAGAGGAACCTTAGAAATTTTCAGCTCTGCTCTCATAATTTGCTTTATGAAGTGCTGACCCCTGTCTGTTGAGGGGGCTTTGCTGGCAGCCTCCATCCCCATTTGAGATGTACAGCCTGAGTCTGTCACCGTCTGAGCCTCTCAATCCTCAAGAGTGATTCCATCTCATGGATGAGAGCCTCCGACATCTGTCCCAGTCGTGGACAAATCCAGACACACACTCCCTGTCTGGTTAGAGATGCATCAGGCCCGATTAGGCCCATGAACCTGCCTGCTGTTTGTGGATCCCTTTAAGCTGAAAGCTGCAGAGATAAATGAAAATCAGGAGCATTTCGTGCCAGGAGGTCACCTGGTGATGTATGATGAAGGGCTTAGAGCAGGAGGTACAGGTGGCGGTACTGGGGGGAGAAGGATCCCAGTTGTGTGATGTTGGGGATAGAAAGAATGACTGCCTAGGACGAGACAAGGAGGCCCCAAGACCCTCCCAAACCCCCAGTCCGTATGAGATCCTTAAAATCCCAGCAGAGTATCTTCCACCTTTGGAGAGTCCAGTGGGAGTGATCTTGTCCTTGTGGCCTTCCCCCAAGCTTGGCTGGAGGGAACACGATGAGCAGAGTGCCTCCCCTCGGCGAACAGGTCAGAAGCATATGCATGGCCGGACTGCCCCACCTCACGCCTGCCTTCGGATCTGATCCCATTTCCTCACTTTGTGTCCCTTTATAACCAACACACACCCAGAGAAAGAGGCACCTCTGTTACCCCACACCCCATTTGTCCTTCTCCAGCAGGTCTGGACAGCTGCCCGGCACAAGGTGGGCTGTGCATGGAACCCAAGGGTATAACTTCCCTGCCTCCCAGCAGGCTCTGCTGTGCCTAACTCAGCCCACCTCATCCTCATGCCTTCCCTGCCCTGCCTGGTCACAGGAGCCCCTGACTCACCCAGTGATAGCTTCACCGCCTTCCATGGCAGCTGCCAATGATGTCGAGACCTCCATATCCACCACCATTAGTGGGGCCCTCCAGGCAGTGGCCCCTCACGGGCCTAGGGAACATCCAGCCTGCTTTCTGGCTGTCCACATCTCCTGAACACTACTCCCTCATTGAACAGTTTTCCAGTCTGTGAGTCTAACCTTTTGGAGTGAGAAATCAGAGTCTTCTCTCTCCTCATAACTGGGACACAGGCATAGATTTGGGCTTCACCAATAGGACCCAAATGTAGGAGGCTTTGGCTTGAGGCAGAAGCTCAGATGCATTTGTCACCCAATGTCTGTTTCCTGGCAAGAGTGGGGCCAGCGGGCTCTGGCTTTGCAGGTGGCAGAGGTAGAGGTCGCAGGGCCCTGTATCCACAGTGGGCTTTCTTTCTGACGTGGCAGCTATGAGGCCTTTGTAGGAGTAGAGCTCAGGGTTAGTTAGGGCATTATTTGTGACCGGATAGTTGCTCCCAAAGTCTGACACTGCCTCCTCAAGACTTAATATTTTCATTTTTAGTTTAAATTAGCCAGAGTAGATTTTCAGACCCCCTGACGGCTATAGCACTCCCTTGGAGCGAGTCTGCAGTCTTTGTCAATGGGCGGCCCGTGTTTGTGAGTGGGGCATGTGTGGGAATCTGTGCATGGGGGAATGGGGGCATGCAGAGATGGATGAGATACGACGCTTGCCCTCAAGAAGCTGACAAACTACTAACAGGTAGGATCGTGATGACGAAAATAGTGACAGTGAAAGTCTGTCCTGTCCAGAAGGAGTGGTGGTCAGAGCAGGAGGTGGACAAGCATGACTTCCCTTCAGTATGAAGAACTCAGCAAGCCGAGGGCTCCAACACAGAAAGGAGAGGGTGGAGAAGCCTGGCACATGCAGCCATGAGAGGGCCACAGCTGCCTCTCCCTGTCCTAAGCCAGGCCTGGACCCTGCAGATGTCCAGGTCAGCTGCCCCAGCAGGGATCGGAGCAGGGACTGCCTTAGCCCCAGAGTGGGGAAGTGGGGTCTGGGATGTCCAGGGAACTGGGTTGCCATCCTCACGGTCATCAGCTCAGTCAGGGGTGTGGTGGTGGTCGCCATGGCTGCTCCGTGCCCTCAATGACCTCCCATTCAAGCACCATAATTGCCCTGCTGGCTCTCCCAGCACTGAAACACTCTCCCTCTCCCCACCCCCATCTCCACCGTCCCCTTTTCTCTCTCTGTGCTCCCACCCCCCTGCATTTGTCAGACAGCAGTGTCCTCAGCCCTTCCTCTCCCCCCCCAATTACCTCTCTCCCCTGTCTCTCTTCCTCCCTTAGACATTTCTCTGCCGCAGACTTTCCTTTCCACTCCCACGCCACAACCTCACCTCCGCCCTACCCCAGCTGTTCCTTTCTCAGGAGCCCCTGCCTGGCCACACCTCTTGCCTCCCTCTCCTGCCCTCCAGTGTCATGGACACCAGAGGTGAGCAGCAGGGCATCAGGCACAGTCCTCAGAGGATGCATCTGATCTCTCCATGAACTGGGAAATAGCATGGAATGGTCACTAAGAGGGAAGGAGCCCAGGGAAACAGTGGAGACTGGGAGAATCAACTCAGGCCCAGGGGAGCCAAGAGGCAGGGTCCCCCTTCTTAGACCAGGAGCAGGGGACTCCAGCCTAGAGCCAGGGAGCACCAAGATGGCCTGGGGGAAAAGCTTCTGGCTCTGTGATCAGCGTAAGTCTCTCTCCCTCTCCATCCCTTTCTGTTTTCTTTCCATCTCTTTATTCCCTGCTTCTGTCTCTCTCTGTCTGGGTTTCTCGAACTCCACCTCTGCTCTCTTTGTGTCTCTAGCTCTGTGCTCTAAAAGGGGCGCTGGAATAACTTCTCAGCATTAACCACTGTTCTGTGCAGGGAACATTATTTTAATTGAGTCTCAGTTTGTTCACTGCCACTTGGCTGCCATAAATAATGGATGTGCAAATGGACTGTAAACCCAAAGGGTGAACAATGCTGCGGGATGCAATGGCTACCGGTTTCCGCCTTCTGTGAGGAGCCCAGCCTCCCTCTTAATAGTGCATGGGCCTCGCCCATCACTGCCAGGAGCCCAGCAATTCCCAGCGAGAAGGCTTGTTACACTGTGCTATTGTTGCAGGGATGAACTGGGAACTTGCTTACCCTCTGATCCTTTCAGGTGAGGAGAGCGAGAGCTACACAGAAGTATCAAGGCCTGAGTCTTCTGGGAAAATGCCCCTACTGACCATGTCCCTGCATATGAAAATAACTCATCTTCTCCCGCATACGTTTACCAGCAGATGGTCTTTTAGTTTGCCTGGTAAAATCACAGGGTGAAAATTCGTAGCCGTCTGCTCAGTGGGTCCCTGATGACTACACTGTTCTCTGTGTAGAGAGCAAGCTGCCGTTTAGCATGTCCGAAGCTATTTAACACACTTGTGCTGTTTGCAGAACCAGAACAAGGGCTATTTGCAGACCCTGATGCTGTTGGGTTCTTCTGCCCCCAGTACTCACAAACAATGCCTTTGTTCATAGTTGCAGAGCCAGACCTATACCCAGCCCCCAGTTGATTTTCCCCTCTATCTGGCTGCTCTGCCTACCCAGGGTCTTCAACTCTCACCCTTCAACCACCCATGCTGAAAGTATCCCCCATGTCACATCTGTGTTCACAAAGGTCCTCTTGGCCCTAGAGGTTTCTGGAGTGGGATGTGAGGATGTTCTGGGAGGACCCACATATGCTCCCCCGTGCCTGGTAGTTGATGTTCTCAGTGCCTGGGGGGTTTCTTTTAAAGTTCTGGGCAAAAACAAGGCATTAATGAGACTCAATGTCCATTTTATTCTAAAATGTTTGTGTTGGTTTTGTTTGAACGCCTGTTGGGTGGATGATGGGAAGCAAGCTGTGGTTGTTTAGTGGTTTTTAACTTTAATAGCTTTGGTAATGTAGCTAAAGCCTGTTCAACTTCTGTTGTTACTGCTACCCAAACGCTTTAGGCAAATCATTACCAGGTCATCTCGTTATCTCTCTAACAGGCCAGGCTTGAGGTTGTGGATCTTTGAGATATTTGCCTCTCCCTGAGGGGCAGGGGGACGGCCCCTCTGTGGCTGAAGTCAAAGTGACTGTGGAGCTCTGCCTCCCCATGAGATAGAACAATCTCTTAGTTTCTCTTTAGGGAACTCGTATTGTTTTAGAAAGGTTTGAAACTGTCAGTTAATGATGCTATTAATAACTAGCAGATAAGGAAACACTTTCGCAAACGCTATTATATAGGCTGTTTGTGAAACAGGTGAGGAAATTCAACTTCAAGGTGGTCAGTGACTTCTCCACAAGGAAGAGCTTGAGTCTACCGACTCCAAATTTAGTGTTCCCCTTATATCTGTACCAGGTATTTTAACCAGGATTCCAAAGAGAGCTTCCTCCGGAGTTTCTGTTAATTACTTGGAGTTATTTGCAAACACTGCTTTGATGAATTGTGCACAACTCCTCCTGGGGAGGGGCTCTCTGCTGCGCTCCTGAGTTACTCAAAAGGGTGCAGATATATTAGGGACCACTGGTGTGGATCATGCCTTGTGCTCCACACCCCCAGGCCTATGAGCCTGGTGCCCTTCATGCTCACCTAATTCATTCAACACATATTCAGTGAGTGCCCCAGGTGCCAAGCACTGTTTTGGGTACTGGGGGAAGAGATGAACAGTCTAAACACGATTCCTGCCCCCATGCAGTTTTCATTCTACTTGAGGAGGAGTTGAGTGAGTTAAAGTAAAATAAATCAAAAGGGAAATGTTGGGTTGTGAGAAGTGCTATGAGGGAAATAGGAAAGACACCATTACTCCTCCAGCTGGGTCTTGTATGGGACAAGCTGGGTGGGGATGCCCAGCTGTTCTGGCATCTTGGAATACTACTGAGTCTGAAATACTCCTTAAGGTTTGCTCACTCAGTTACCTAACAAAGGCCTTCCCACCACTAGAATCCATGGCCTTAAACCTTGCTCTTTCTCTCCCTTTGAGAAAGGGTTGCATCTCTTTTCAGCCCTTACAATTTCTTCCCAGCATCATATTCTAAGAATAGACATATGGGCTAATGCCAGCCAGACCCCCTCCCTCCTACCCTCTCACCTCCTCTGTCCCCTCAGCCCAGCACCCCATCCTCCCTTCCATGAGCTCTGTGCTTTAGAAAGCTCTAGCAGCCTGGCCCGTTTCCCCTTCACAGCTGAGCATGTAACCAAAATTGGCTGTTGTAATGGCAAACTAAATGATGCCCTAATACCCAGATCAATCTTCCTGTGAAATAACTCATTATTCAGGATCCAATTGCAGGGGATGGAATTAAGACAAGAGCAGTTCAACGAGGAACTATAGCACCAGGTAGCATTCTGGAAACATGAATCAGCACCAGGTGCAGGGTAAGGGACAGAGGAGGAGGTGGCTAGGCTTTGGGCAGGAGTGTCAGGTCAAGACAACTCCTCTTTTCTTAAGAGGAAAGGAGGATGGAATGGGATGTGACCTCTGTAGTGAAAAAATGGGCTGGGCCAGCAACAAGCTACAGGGTTCCAACAGGAGTAACTGCTCTGGTCAAAACACAAGGTCAGAGCAGACAGTGAGTCACAAAGACAGGAGCTCCAGCCATGACCCCTAGGAGGAGGCTCTAAACTCGAAGAATGACCTTGATCCTCTAAAGATCTTTCCATGTAGACCAGCTGTGGGTTGGGAGCCGCTGGTCTACATGGAAAGATATTCAGAGGAGCAGTTACTCCTGTTGGAAGCCTGTAGCTTATTGCTGGCTCAGCGCCTCATGACCCACAGGAGCTATATTAAAGGGCTGTGGCATTAGGAAGGTTGAGAACCACTGATGTAGACCAATGAAAATGGCTTTTATACACACCAGAATGAAAGGAGAGACAGAGAGAGTGGTGACTCCCCAAGGGGACCAAGTGGTCACAGGTGAGAATGACAGTGCCAAAGACCTTCTCTGGGGACATGTTGGGTGGGGCAGGGGTAGAACAGGTTAAAGGGGCTTCAGAAAAAGAAGCAGTGCTGTTTGAGCAACTCTCCCCTCCCCAAAGGATTCATTCATTCATTCATTCATCCAACATTCAATGGTCTCCTAGTACGTTTTGGCCAATCTGTCTCAGGGCATGCTGTAATGAAAAGAAGACTGAGTTTGAAGTTGGAAAGACCAGGTTCTAACCCTAGCTCTGTGACAGACTGGCTATGGGAATGTGAGCCAGTCTCTTTATCTGAAAAGTGAGAAAGTTGGAATAAAGCAGGTAGCAAGGCTCCCATCCAGCCCTGAGGCCTGAACGTCCTCAAGGCTGAGCCTTGCAAGCCCCCACTAAGGCTGAGCCTTGGCAAGAATTTGGAGCAGAAAAGGGGCAGCCAGGGAAGGGGCGCAGGTGCCAATTTGAAGCCCGGAGCAAAGTGGGGGAAAGGGTTGAAAGAGAGAGAGAGAGATGGAGGGAATAATGGAAAAGATGGAAAGACAGAGGGAAGAAGAGGGAGAGACAAGGAGGGAGAATGGGAGAAGATGCTCATCTCAGGAGTGAGGAAAGAATTCAGCTCTGCCCACTCTGTTCAACAAATTCTTATTGGGGTGTCTGCCACGTGCCAGGCACTTTGCTAAGTACTGGGGAACAAAACCTAACAAGATAGTCACTGCCTGCCATCAAGGAACTTATGATCATACGATAATGTGAAAAACAATCAAAACACCAAAATTTCAATCTTGTCAGAGTCTCTATTGCACGAGAGTCTTGGTCTGCAATTGTAGAAAATATTAATAGCTGCCTCTGTATGTTGTGATTTAATCTTCACAGCAACGCTGCAAGATAAGTATAATTATCATTTCTTTTGTAGGTGAGGAAACTGAGGGTTTGAACCAGAGCAGCCTGCTCTCAGGCCTGTGCCTAACCTCTGCCCTCTGCACACAGGGCAGGGGGCTGGGAAACGGAAGCCACTCTCCTCCCGCCCAAGGCAGGGCCGTAACAGTTCCCCTCTTACTGGGCGGCTTTCCACAGACAGGATTGATTCCTTCCACTGCATCTGCTTTGTATGATAATAAGTCTGATGCTTTATAAATAAATACCCTCAGGAGAAAAAAAGAAAGGAAGCAAGCTCTGATTCTCAGTCAGGACCAGCCCATGGCAAGACTAGAAAGCATATTGAATTTTCACTGATGTTCTCCCAAGCTCTAAGTCGTAACGGAGTGGTAGATTGAATTAGAAAAATCTGGTATAAAATTCTGGATTTGCTACTTATTTGGTCTGTGGCTGTGGATTAGCAACTAAGGCTTTCTGAAACGCAGTATTCTCATCTGTACAGTAAGCAGATTGAGTTATATATACACACTCTTAATTCTAAGGCCCTCTTTTCTCCTCCATTGTAGCTCTCCTGTCCTTCATTCCTATCAGGCCCCACATCCTTAAATCCCACATCAGAAACTGTTCAGGCAGTGAGTGTAGCAAGCAAGCAATTCACATCAGGCAGATCAAGAGAGAGGTAATAACTATGTTGTCATCAGTTAGGACTCAGTTTGGCTCCATGCATCTAAAAGACACAAAAGAACAGTAGCTAAAACAAGGTAGAAAGTCAGAGATGAGCCAACCACACAGAAGAGTGAGTGCTCAGCGTCAGAGACCTGAGTTCCTTCTATCTTCTTTCTCCTCTAAATTCAACATGTGGCTTTCAGCTTATGTTCCAAAATAGCTGCTGCAGCTCCAATCTTTGCATCCACATCCCAGATAGCAAGTAATAGAAAAATCATACCTTCCACCTTTTAAGAAGGCTTCACACAAATACTTCCATGGAAAGAAAGATCTCAGTGGCTAAAACCTAGTCATCTGCACACACTAAGCTACAAGGGAGGATGGACAATGTAGTTTTATATGTAAGCTGAGTTCCAAGCCCCATATTCAGTGAAGGATTTTGTTGCTATAAAAAAAGGGGAGAATGGCTATTTTGTAGACACTTAGCAGTCTGCTATTTTCTCTTGTCTTTAAATATGCTGAGATCCGGGACAACAGAAATTATCACCCAGGAATCCAAGGTTCTAGACTTGTCTAGACTGGAGGAAGTTAAAGATGTGGTCAGTGGCACAAGCCAGGAGCATCAATAAAACAACGTGACAGCTGTGTTATGCCCCACCCTACCCCAGGCCCTTCCAACGGCTTCCTCTGCCCTGGGAAGGAGCAGCCCCCTTCAGGGTGTGGGACCAGAGGCAGGCCTCAACTTTACGGAGGTTAAGTTTTCCAGCTGTGGGGTTTGGGAGCAAAGCTGCTCATTACACCAGGCACATGGCCTGGGAGAAAGGAAGGGTGAGCAAATGGAAAATGTCAGGTGCTTGGACCCAGGACAGAAAAGTCTGGACTCCTTGTCAAGAGCTGAAGCTGATTCCAAGCCCAGGGGTGGGTCCCCACAGATGGCAGAGCTGGGCCACTCTTAGGAACGAAGAGGGGGAGGGTCCTGGAAGCTGGCAAATAGGAAGCCCCTCCGCCCTCCCCCCCACACACAATGGAAATGATATTCTAAACAGGCAAATAAAGCTTAGGAGGCAAAACAAAGCTATTCCACTGAACAAATGTTCTGCATTAAAGCAGCTAGAGCAGCGATGAATTAAACATCAGGTCTGAACGAAGGGAAAATGCCATGATTTATAATTGCTTCAGGCAGGAGGCAGCCTGGGAGAGAGGCTGAGTCTCTATCAGCGACCCGGTTTCCTCACAGAGCTGCAGAAGCTCCAAGGGGAGATATGAGCCGCCTTCAGGGCAGGGAGGCTGGTATGGAATCTTCAGCCTGGAGAGATGAAAAGAATGGGCTCCCCACGTCAGGAGCCCCGGTGCTAGCCTCAACTCTGTGACCGTGGCTAAGTCATTTGGCAGCACTGGTCTCCTTTTCTCGTTCGTGTGGTGGAGATTATACCTGTCTCATCTCACCTGGTTCTTGGGCTGCTTAGGAGAGATAATGGATGATAAAGAGGTTTGCAAATGTAATGTGCTACTGTTACTTCTTGGCCCCAGAATTTGCAATGATGAGGCTATAATGTTGAGCTCTCCTGGTATCCTTAAGGCGATCAGTCTTTGGGAAGGGAGAAGGTGGAAGGGGAGAAAAGCAAGATGCATTGGCAAACCTCACTAGGAAATGCTGCTCTGGAGATGCCTGTTGGAGCAGCTCCATGCCAGATAGGTCCATTCCACAGGCCACAGTGCTGAAGTGTTAAGATCCTGGGGGAGTCCTGGCTCACCCTTGAGGTAGCATGTGGCCTCAGGCAAATTAGGTTGCTTTTCTGTACCTCAGTTTGTCTATAAAATCAATATAGTAATGGTACCTCATCCCCTTGTGTCTTTGTGAGAATTCAATGAGTTAATATAAGTAAAATACTTGCAGGGCTGCCTGGCACAGAGCAACTTCCCTGTAACTGTTTACTCTTATTAAGTTTCTAATTCTAAGTATATCCACTGAACTTCTAGAAAAGAAGCCATGGCTGGCTTTATAGGTTCCAGAATACTGTCAAAGCTTGGGTACTCATACTTTACAATTCATTGGAATTCCCTGGGGATCTTGCAAAAATGCAGATTCTGATTTGATGTATCTGAATGGACTATGGGCTTGGATTCTGCAAGTCCTGGGACCACAAGTTGAGGGTCAAGAGGTAAAGGGATGCTATTGGTTGAATCCCAGTGGCACCTGCCTTCCCCAGCCTGGATGTCTGGCTATTTCCTGAATGTTTGGGTCAGCCTTACTCAGCACTCCCTCTCCCACCCTCAAGAAGCTCTGCTCAGAGCCTCCTTGCTAGGAAAGGGAAGATCTACATACAAGAGATGAGCCTTGATTTTCAACTGACATTATCAGCTCACAGAAAACCATACCAAAAGCTCAAGCAATCTGTCTTTCTAGAATATTTCTGATCTATTAGAAATGACACAGAAACTCATTCCTAAAAATTCCCAGTGGCTGAGGATGGTGAGAAGGCTGCTGGGAGAAGAGTGGCAAGTGGGCGTGTGTAGCTCTGGGCAGCTCCCAGCTGGCTGTTCCAGCTCCTGTTGGCCTGGGCTGGTCAGTCCTTGTGAGCTGTGTGGCCCAGGGCAACTTGCCTTTCCTGAGTCTGGTTTCCTCAGCAATAAGTGGGGATCACAAGAAACCACACTTTATGGATCAGTGTGCATGCATGTGAAAAGTTGTCCTGTTGAAGAAGGCACATTGCAGAAAAGCTTAATTCATTTTTTAAATGTGCAATCATATGTATTTGTAAACTTATGGGGTAGTCCAGGAAAAAATATATATCACACTATTAGTTGTAGTTATCTTGGGGAGAGAGAGACAGGATTATAAGGGACTTTTCATTTGCAACATTGTCAATTTTTATATTGTTTGACTTAAAAAATAATGAACATGTATTACTTTTGTAATCAGAAAACCTCCAATTTTTAAAAAACTCTGCTTAAAAATGGCTAGTGTCGTCCTTATAGAACAAGTAGGGGAGAGACAGCATTTGTCACAGTCCCTTCTCCTAACCAGCACAGGCCACAGGATCTGGGGGCAGAAGGGCTGACTGAAGGCCAGCTTTGCCCCTCTTGGGCTGTGTAACCTTTCATAGGTCCCTGGATCTTGCTGGGCCCGGCTCCTCAACAAAATGGAAATGAGATCACTTGAACCAGGAGGTCAGCATCCAGGGAACATCCTGAGGACTGAGTGGCACCCCTGCCCTCAGAGGAGGAGGAGGGCAGTGCTATAGGAGGGCCTGGGAACCCCATTGGGCTTCTCAGAGCAACGCTGAAAGTTCCCATAGTTGGGGTTTTCTCAGACCAGCAAAGGAGAGGTGCAGAGCCTGTTGCCTGGACTCTGACATAGCTCTAAGTACCCTACATTCCACTTTGAAAACTTGCATGATTCTGAGCCTCTGATCTTGCTGTTCCAACTCCCTAGGTCGTCCTTCCCTGCCTCAGCTGCTACTTCCTACTCACCCTTCAGGAATCCTCTAGGAATTTTCCCTGAGCCCTACTGAAGGCAGGGAAAGGACCGCTCCTGGGTGCTCTATTCACAGCCTGCATTTCTCTACGTCCCTGGGCTCACCCTCTGAGACTGAGAAGTGGGCAGGTATGGGTCTTATTCACCTTTTCTTTTAACCTACGTTTTCACTTGCACATCTTTTGCTATAAACCCCTTCAACTATCCTGGGATTTCCTAGTTGGTTCCTTTCTACTAAATCTGATCTGACTCTTCTATAAAGGGAATTCAGAATGGGCTGGAGCAGTTGTTGGTGGTGAAGGCCTGGTGCCCTCTAGTGGCCAGGTGCAGGGGTGGCTGCAGCATCCCTGCAGGAGGAAGTGGAGAGGGGCCAGGTGGGACCCGGGAGCCACAGAAGGAAAATGAAGGTCCCTAGGAACAGCAGATGAATGGCGAGGCCATGGTTTTAGCAGTCCCCCAACGCAGCTGGGAGTGGGTCTTCTTCCATGGAGCCCTGTAGAGGGCTGTGGCTAAACGTGAAAGCGTGAGAAAACCTGGAGGAAGCCTAGAGTCTGCTCCCTTGTGGGGAGGAGGCGGCAGCCACGTGGAGGTAGATCAGGGTGGTGCTTAGGCAGGAGGATGGGCAGGAGAGTCTAGAAGTTCATGGAACCCCTACCACACTCAGGACACAAGTCCATGTCTCCTGCTCAGGCATGGACACAGGCCTGGGAACTGAGAGGTTCTTGGTCTAGGGGGACCAGACCAGTTTTCTCCTGCAGGGAGAGCCTCTTGCCCCTCCCTCTCTGCCCCATCCCTTACCATGATCAGGTCTTCAGCAACTAAATGGGGAACCATCTAGTGCTTTGAGATGCTAGTGAGGAACCTTGTGGGGGCTCAGGGACACTCTAGGGTGCATCTATCTATTTTCAGGTGACATCTCTAGGACATTACATCTCATTCACACAGTCCCTCCTATACCTGTTCCCAGAATCTGACTCTGTCATCCTAAGGTTAACTGGGGGAAGTCAGAGGAGGGGAAATCCAGGGAAGAAAAGTAGATGAAGCTGTTCACAAGATAGTTAGATAGATAGATAGGTAGTTCACAAGATGCCAACCCAAACGGGCCCCCATGTGGGAGGCCCCCTCGTCAGTCCTGCCCATCACACACACCCGCCACCCTTAGCTCTTTTTAGAATAGCAGAAAATCTCCTTGCCTGACTCTGCTCACCACTCAGCCCAGAGGAGACGCTTTCTCTCTTTTTCCTGCCCATGTCCATCCTTCTTCTCCTGTGTCCATCCTGTCCTCCCCTTTGGCCTTCTAGCTCTTCCTTTGAAGGTCAAGTGTGAGATGGTAGGAGGAACCTAAGTAGGTGTCTGTATCCTTGGGTCAGAAGTCCAGGAACCTGGATTTACTGCTGGTTTCACCCTCGATGGTATAATTCCTGAAAGCTCTCTGGAGCTCTGTGTCTTCCTTTGCAAAGGGAGGGGCATGGATGAGATAAGCTGTGACTATCCTTTTCATTCTCATATCCTGGGATACCTTAGGCTCCCCTGATCCTCCATGACCCCTTTCCTAAAACTGGTCCCAGGCTCACAGTTAGAACATGTCAATTGTTGTAATGTGCATGACACATTTCCTAGGGATATACCATAAAGGAAAACACTTAGGCAAAAAATATAAAATTGTCAATTTCTGTAATATCACTCTTTTACCAGGCCGTGTGAGGAATCCCCAAACCCACAGGAGTCATCAGGCCCATATATTAGAGCAGACAAATCCGGGTCAGACTTTTCACCTTTTTTCATATGACGCTAGTGACATTATCAGGCATCTCCTGCCTTAAGCTGCCTCTAGGACTTTACATTCCCCAGGTGCCCTTGTGTCTGGCCCCTTGAGGGACCACGGAGGGGCCTACCAGGGCCTCCTGAGAAGAAGAACGGCCAAAGGAAGTGCTTACTTCTCCAGAAGCCAGACCTGCCTCCTTCAATGTATCATTCCCTTCATCAAGTTTCTCCCCCTGGAGTCTAACTTAAATCTTTCTTGCTTCTATGTAAACCCATACACCCTAATTCTGTCCTCCTCATCCCCAGACCCAGAGAGATACTTATTAAGATCCACCTGCGTTTCTCAGCTCCATTTGACTCCCACTTCCCCTAAGCTTTTCTTACGAGTTCTATTTTTTCAACCTTTACCATTTCTCCTATTGGCTCTGGCTCTTCTCCAGAACTTCCAAATTCTTCTTAAATGTGACAGCTAAAATTAGATGTCGGGAGAAGGCCAAGTGCAGTGGGATGATCACACCCTGCCTTCCTGCTTCCTCCTCGCTGGGTCTTGTCCCAGTGTGGTATGGGCTGACCTTTCCCTGAGGATGTTGGTAGGCTTGTGGTCCCCCTATAATCCTAGGGTCCCTTGGGTTTTCTCCTCACCTTCCCCATGATTGACAAGGTTTTTGTTTAATTTCTAAAAGCTTTGCTTTGTATTTCACTCATCTCAAATGAATCAGTTTTTTCCATCTGTCAAGGTTCTCCTGAATTATACTCCTATTCTCTTGGTCTAGGTATTTCCCTTTTGGTGTTCCAGGATAAGCCGGAATCTTGTCCTAGGATATTTTCAACTGGCCTTGACTTATTCATTTGTTCATGTACTAGTCTATTTTGTCAACAGCTGTTACTCAGTTTCTCCTTTGTGCTGGCCACTGTCCTAGGCTCGGGGATACTGGTTTGCTTAAGGCAGTCCCTGGCCTTCATGGAGATTGTGGCGATAGGGAGGAAAATTGAAATGTAATAAGGGCTGCCCAGAGTCCTATGGAAGAATATAAGAGGGAGTCTAACTCTCTCTGGGAGAAATATTTATACAGCAACTCTACTTCTATAATACCAGAATATACTGTGACAAAACAATAAGCCGTCCACAACAATTAGCCTTCAAATCTTAGTATCTAAATACAGTAAAGGTTTACTTCTTGTACACGTTGATTCTTGCATCAGCTATGTGATTCTCCAGGTCAGCCATCCTCTCTTCAGAAATTCCTTCTGTCTTGGGATGTCACATCAACACATGTCAACTTCAGGGTATGTTGAGAGAAAAGAGAACTTGGAGAACTCACATCTGCTTTCAAGTGCCTTGGACCCGAAGGGACTCACAGCAGCATTGTTCACAGCCCTTTGGCTGGAACTGGTCACATGGCCCCAGCTTAATCCCCAGGGAGGCTTGACTATATAACCTTGCCATACACGCAGAGGAAATGGGGTGGGGAATACAGAGGGCTCTCTCTGTATTCTCTAGCAGAGGTCACCACATGCGTTCACCCTCCCCCAGGCTGCGTCCTCCGTATCAGTCCTTGGGAATGGGAAAGAGGATAAGCACTCATCAGGACAAGCTGTAGCTGGTGCCCTCCCTGGTCCTGAGGCAAATGGTAGAATAGGCGGAGTTGACCCTCTAATTAAGGGCAGAATTTTTCAGAAGCCTCCTGCAAGCAAGGCCTGTGTGTCCCATCCATTCATAACCTCATGTTGGGGAAGCTTATGGGGGGCATGTTTTGTTGTGGGCAATTCCTTACTGCACCACATAAATTACCCCCAGGAAGGTGACTAGCTTCTCAGCCAATTCTATGGGCTAAACCTGCACATCCATCCAAGCCCAGCAGTGCTGGCGGCAGATGGCTTGAGTTCTCTGTATGCAGAAGAACAGCTCCGAGGAGAGGAAATAAATAAAATCAGAAACCATAAATAAACCTGGTGGCCTCATCCCTGAACAAGCAGACCCCTAGGGAGCTGGCCCCCGTTTCTACAGAGGTGATTAAATTACAAACCAAGCCAGCAACTTCTGCTGGATTGGCAGAGCCTGGATTCTGGGTGCAGAAAAAGGATAAGATCATGAAATAGCAGAAAACTGAGGGATTTCAGTGAAAATCAGAACTTTAAAATTGTTAGGGATTTTCCGAGTAGCTCTCAACCCTGGCTGTACAGTAGGATCACCACAGGTGGATTTTTAAAAAGTGGAAATGCCAGACAGCTCCCCTCCCCAGACTCTGCCCATCCCAACTCAGTTAGGCTGCAAGGGAGCTAAACTCCAAAGATGATACCCAGATAATGTCCCAGGCCAGGAGCCTCAAGCTCCACTGCTAAGGAACTAGGGTTCTGAGATTGGGATAAAGGGATTCCTCCACTAAGATTGAATCACGCAGCTTTTTCCCCAATGCACGAAAGAAATTAAGTTAATGAATAGAATGTTCTGTATGTGAAGTTTCCCCTCCAAAAAATGTTCTCCTGTTTTTGGCACCTGCTGCTCCAGGCCTGCCAGTAATATTGGCGAAAAAGCAATATGAGCAGAGAATCTCAGAAGCCATCGATCATGTCTGCTCGGATGGCTTTTTTTTTTTTTTCCTTTGTTGGTAAGTCCATGTGTTTGAGCCTGTGATTTTGTATTGAGTTTCTAGCACAAATTTAATTAAAGGTAACATTTTTAGACAATGCATGCTTTGGATAACTAAATCAGATAGCAGTCTCCTCAAATCCTATTTAAAATAAAGTAGGTTAGGTATAAATAAATAAGACTCCATTTGTGTGTGTGTGTGTGTATGAACTTCAACTTCTTGGTGATACAGCCCAACAGATGTCAAAACCACAAATCCCAGAACAAGCCCATCCAGAAGTGAATGCCAACCCTATTGCTAATTACGCATGTGACCTTGGATAAGCCAGTCAATTTCTCTGTGCTTTAGTTTCCTCACACGAGTAATCTGGATAATGAATGGTACCCACCCCAAGTGGTTGTTGTAAGTACTCAATAAGTCTGAATATTTAAAGCTCTATCAGTGGCACCTCGCAGTAATGCTATTTCACTAACCACACCTGAGAACTCAGTGTGGGAATGTGGGGTTGCAGAGTTAGTATCTTCAGAGAAGATGCTTTAATCAATGCAATCATCCTTTTCCCATTATTTTTTAATTACCCATTAATGCATGAATCATTTTTATTTTAAAAATCCAAACGATATAGCAATATGTAGAATTAAAAAGTAACAGTCACTCTGCAAGACACATTGGGTCCTGCTTCCAATGTGGGATGGTCAGTGTTCTCTGAGTGGTATATGTCCTTGCTGCCTCTTGTCCCAGTATATTTGCATACTCGCACTTGGTCTTGATCCTGGGACAATATGGGTAATGAAGGCATGTGTTGTTCTCTAGGGTCTGGTAGGAAAGACAAGAAAATAAAGTACAATACAGAGTAGTGGCTGGTAGAAAGAGGCGCTGGAGGAGAAAGCACATGTATTTTCCAGCCTTCTCGGTGAGGAAGATTTCAGAGGGATTCTGGGGCCAACTAAGTAGCTCAACTTGTGTTTTCAGAGTATGGTGTCTGGACCAGCAACAACACTTGGATCCTTCTCAGGCCTACCTGGGACTAGGAATCAGAAGCTCTGGGACAGGGAGACAAGTAAATCTAAGGGTTTTTGTTTTATTTTGTTTTGTTTTTCTGATACAGTATCTCGCTCTGTCAACCCAGGCTAGAGTGCAGTAATATCATCATCATAGCTCACTGCAACCTCAAACTCCTGGATTCAAGCGATCCTCCCACCTCAGCCCCCCGAGTAGCTGAGACAGGCATGTACCACCATGGTCTCACTCTTGCTCAGGTTGATCCCAAACTCCTGACCTCAAGTAATCCTCTTGCCTCAGCCTCCCAAAGTGCAAGATTACAGGAATAAGCCACCACAGCCAGCCAAATCTGAGTTTTGACAAACCCTCCAGGGGGTTTAGATGTACCCTGAAGTTTGAGAAACACTGTCCTAGAAGAATTAATGCCCTCTAAAACCATTTGCTGAGATTCCTTGTTCTCTTGCATATAAACCAAGAAGGACATGGATGAAATGGCTGAGGAGTGTGCAGGAGAGATGCCGCTGAAGACTGTGAGTTCATGTGCAGGGTCAGTTGAGAGGAAGAGTGAAAGGCACAGAGCTGCCCATCGGGTTGTAGGGGTGGGGGAAGAGGAGTCGTTCGTAGGAGTCTTCATAGGAGACACGTCTCAGCCTCTTCTCTCCCTTTGCTTAAGAAACGTGCCGCTGCAAATGGCTTAACTGATACTCTGGAGGACTTGGCGAAGTGCACACACCATCCATAATGAATGAGCCCATTTCCTGTGCAAATCAGGTGGGAGTTGGGACAGATTAGCCCTGGTAATGGAGTTAAAGTCAAGCTCATTTGTTTGCAAGATTATGGGAAGTTGGAGTCCCTTTGTGCAGCTCTGTCTGTTGGGAGCGGAACAGGGGAGACGGCGGAGGATGTTTCCTTGGTTAAGAATGTACATTGTGTGTATACGTGCCTGGATTCATTTAGTGTATGTATGTATATTTTTGTGTAGACATTTTTGGGAGAGTAATAGGAATGTAAGCTCCTGTGGCATAGCCTGAGACTCTGCCTTGGTGCAGTTCTGGATGGGACCATTCGGCCTCTTGCTCTCCATCCCTGCCTCCCCTAGGACCCAGGTCCAGCCCTGACACCCCACCTGGTGGGTAGGGGGTGGGGAGCTCTGGTACTTCTCAGTATGAATGAATAGTTTCTTCTTTCAAAAATCACCCATTCCTGGGTTCTCACATGTTAAGGTCACAAAAAACTATCATCTTCCATGAAGCCCACTGTGATCCCTCAAAGTAACCCACCAGGAGGGATTGAATCTGCAGGAAAAGTAGTGCAGTAAGACGCAGAAGTCTCACCTTTGTCCCCTGAATTCTCACCTTTGTCCCCAGAACTCTCCCTGCTGCCACCATTTGGCCAGCCTTAGAAGTGCTGTGCCTCCTTTAACGCTTCCCATTAAAATCATTCCTTCATTCTTGTCAAGGCTGGGGTAGTTAAACAAGACTTTGTTGGAAGCTCAGGGATGTGATATGAGGAAAAATAACAGAGTCACATGCAACTGGCCAATTTGGTTCACAGGGGCTCTCCTCCTCTGGGTGGCCTGTCCCCTTCCATCCCCACTCCACACCTGCCCCCTTGTGCTGGGTGCTCTCTTGTTTCCCACCACAGACAGCTCTTGCCTGGACAGCAGCCCCTTTGTGGTTGAAATCGAGGAAGATGAGGTCCAGAGGGAGGGTGGTGGGTCTCCTGGTTGCCTAGCAGGTTTCTGACTAAGCACTCTACTCTTCCAGATATGACTGAAAAGGAATATAAGAATATTATTTTTAGGTGATTTCTTATCCCTTCCCCATGAAAGAGTGGCCTCCATAGGCACTAACACCTCTGCCCAGATCAACTCCAAAGATAAACAGAAAACCTGGGGCTTTTGCTATGGAGACATGCGCATACCTCTGTTTGTCCCCCTGAAGACCAACACTGGTCTTTCCCAGCTGCAGCATCCTCTGACACTGCCTTCTACTTTGGAATTGAGCCTGGAGATGTGTCAGCCTGCTTTCTTCCATTCCTCCCTCTCCTCCTCCCCTCCTGGTGGCAGATCTTACTCCCTATCCCAGGCTGCTGGTCTCCCTCCCCATTTGAAGTCAACCATCCCATGCCTGAGCTGTGATAGGAGAAGCTGCATTGAAAGTTTCCAGAAAGATGTGTAAGAATCTATAGCAAATATACATAACATAGTCCAGGGTTGGGGTACGCTCACGAGACTCCAGTCACTGGCAGCAGAGCAGGCCCAAAGAAGGAGGGTCCCAGGGCTTGGACACGTGTTGCTCCTTCCTGGGAGAACCCAGGTTTCAGGCAAGAACATGATATCCTCCCCTGGATTTTCAGCACAGGCAGGGGTAACTTTCCCTAATCTTCCCCTTCCACTACCTCCTTTGGATCAAGTCCAAACAGCTAAGTTTGGCCCACAGTCCTTTAGGGCCTTGCCCTTGCTTGCATGTCTGGTCTTTCCTTGGACAAACCCACCTTCATATCCCTTGGCTGACTGCCCACACTACCCTCTGCCTGGTCAACTCTGACCTGTCTGGCAAGACTCAGCAGAAACACCGCTCTGAGAGCCTTCCCTGGGGTCCTCACCCAGAGAGGATTCCTGTTCTCTTCTGGGATCCCCTAGCACCAGTAGTTTCCCTGTTTCTCCCACAGGACTTCTCTCACCCTTTGTAATGATTTGTCCATGAGCTAGACTCCCATGGCAGGATGTGGGCCACGGTGGGGCCATCCCTATGTATCTTTGTCTCTCCAAAGTCCACATAGAGGGCGTCATATGGAAGACACCAAATGAACAAGGAGCTGACTGAGGCTCAGCTCACCAGCTAGCTTTCTCTAGCCAGGAAAGCTCTGGGAGCCTGAGAGGTTGGATTCCTCAGGGACCCAGCACCCTGTAATAATAGGCATCTTCTTCTCCTAGCAGGACTGACTTTCATCAGCAGAATGCCCTTCTCCCCAAATGCTAAAACAGACTCTGTGGGGGAAGGAAGTGAGTGGAAGCCCACTAGATGACTTTCCTCATTGTCTCCAACAAGGCAGCCCTGCAAGGGTCAGGGCCCACTCTCTATTCTTCCCACCTGCCAGATGGCTCCTTTGAAATAGGCAAGTCTAATTTTATAGCCAGAAGGAGGCTGCAAGGATGGAAAATTCTTGCTCTAGGTACTTTAATACCCTTGTGCCTTACTGGATCAACCTTCTTTCTAGAGAGCAGGGTCTCAGAACCCAGCGCCATGACCATCCGAGGTTTGGGCAAAAGAAATTGCTGCCTACACAAAGTGGTGAGGGAGGGAGGCCGTCTCAAGGAGTGGCAACAGCCCCCACCTCCCGCCAATCCATGTCTCTTCACTGATTATAACGATGTTCTAAAGTCCATCACAAGCATTCACTCTTGGGGTTTGGGGTTTGAATGGATTGGAATTCAAATGTCCCTGAGAGAGATAATAACTTAAGTAATTATCAGTAAATTCTTCAGGGAAAGTTAACAGAGGATGAGTACTGTTTTAGTTCAAGCTTCTGTAAGAAAATATTGCAGACTGGGTGGTTTAAGTACCAGGAGTTGATTTTCTCATGGTTCCAGAGGTTGGAAGTCTGAGATCAGGATACCGGCATGGTCAGAGCCTGGTGAGGGCAATGCTCCTGGCTCATAGTTGAAACCTCTCCCTATGTCCTCACATGGCAGAAACAGACTTCTGGTGTCACTTCCTCTTCTTATGAAGGTACTAATCCCTCATGGTACTAATCCACTGCCTCACCCTCATGACTTCATCTACACCTAATTCCCTTGAGACTCCATCTCCAAATGCCATCACATCCGGGGTTAGGGCTTCCACATGTGAATTTTGGAAGGGGAACACAATTCAGTCCTCGGCACGAACAATCCCTTGAGAGAATAAAAGGGTTAACCTAAGGTGCCTGGGCAGAGTAGGGCAAACCCCTTGTATTTGCGTAGTGCCTCATCATCTCTAAACAGGGACATGTGGTGCATGGTTGGCTGGACTGTGCACTGTGCAGCCTATTGACTACCAGTCACATCAGAGACCTTGTAGATTTGAAAGTTTAATATGATCATTTTATGACAGATGACCATGATGTATCTTAGGTCAGAAAAATAATATATTAGAATATCCAATGAATGGCAATAAAATGTCTTGAGGAAGGGTTCCTTTTTTCTCATATACAAAGGCACTTTAAGGTCTCTTTTTAATATTCTATCTCAAGATAAGTCTGATTAGAAATTGTGGTCCATTTTACTGGTGAGGAAGCTGAGATGGGCAGGATCAAGGTAATTCAGTGGATAAGGAGCAGTGATCTGTGATGCACGCTCAAGATAGAGTCCTTTCCCCATGTGTTCCTTGTTGGGTACCAACCTTCCATGAGGATGCCTCTACTGAAAGTCATCTGCCAGACATCTACTCATCAGCTCAGTGCCCCTGGGAGCTTTAGGTCTTCTGGCTGCACAAGAACCACCTGGTGCAGGAGGGTAATGTGCTGAGAGTTGTTGTCCCTAACCCCAACTCACCATGATGGCCAAGCCCTTTGGAACTGGGGGTTTACTTTGTTGGAGTTTGGGAAGTGGAATAGGGGGAGGGAAACCCCAGCCCGATCTCACTCCTCTCCAGCTCGATCTCACTAAGCATGTGTAAGGAGATAGGATGAGAAGTGAACAGAGACCTCTGACCTAGAGAGAGAGTCTTCAGGTTCCCCTTGGAAAAACAAATTAATAAAAATAAAGAACAGTACAGATTAAAATGGTTTGGAACTTCTGTCCAACTTGCAAATGTCCTTTTCTAAAAAAAAATTAAGGCATGATATATGTTCAATAAAGTACATAAATCCTAAATAAACAACTTGACAAATTCTTATCTGCATACACACCTACGTAATCACCACCATTCAGATACAGAGGTTGTAAGCCCCCCAGGCTTCCTGATGCCCCTTCCCAAGTCTTTCCCCACCACCCAGAGGTACATTTGGGGACACGTGTGGCCTTCTGGATCCTTGAGTTCAGCCTTTTGACTGAATCCAAATTTTATAGAATAAATCCTTTTAATGAAAGAATTTGTTCCATGAATTTTGGATTCAGTTGCGGGGCTGCACTTGGGAATGTGGATGGCAATCCATACGTGTAGCTGTCAGGTCACAGATTCCTCACCCTAGCATGATTAGTCTGATTTCTGTCACCAAGATTAGCTTTCCCTCTTCTTAAACTTCACATAAACAGATGAACATAGTATGTTCTTTTTGTGCCAGGCTTCTCTCACTCAACAAAATACCTGTGAGATTCACCCATGCTGCATACATCATTCCAGGCGTGAATGTGCCACCTGCTATTTACCCATTTTGTTGTGGGCAGACATTAGTTTGTTTCCAGTTTGGGGACATTTGAGTAAATTGGTACAGACTTTCATATGTATGGTTTTTGATGGGTGCAAACCCTCAGCTCAGTTCTCTTGAGTAAATAGCTAGCAGTGGAATTTCTGAGGCTTAGAGAGGTTTTCTCTATGTGGTTAGATTGTTTGGGAGGTGTAGGGGAAGGTGGGATGAATAGAGAGACCTATTTCAAGTGCCCACTCCACCACTGTATGCCCACGGGCCACCTACTTGCTCTTTCCTTTTTTTTTTTTTTAATTAAATCATAGCTGTGTGCATTAATGCAATCATGGGGTACAGTGTGTTGGTTTCATATACATTCTGAAATATTTTCATCAAACTGGTTAACGTAACCTTCATGGTATTTTCCTGGCTATTGTGTACTTGCTCTTTCTGAGCCTCATTATTCTTCAGTAAAATGGGTAATAGATTCCTCAGTTGTCAATAGAAGTGGATAATGCTTGTTATAGGAACTCATAGTTCCTTTCTACTTCCCTCCCCAATTTATATTTCACTAGCCTTAGCTTTTCAAGAAAAGAGTGGCTCACAGCCGATATCCACACTCATCAACCATAAGCTGGTGATAAGTCCTACTTTCAAAATTGTCCATTGTACTAGAAGACTAGCCCCATTTTGTGGACAAGTGTGGTTCATTCTACTGAGGGAAGTACATATTCCTCGTCTTTTGAAATGCTCCTGTGAACCAGGTGGTTCTGCTGTGGGTGGCTGGTCATCATAGTGCCCTATTCCTGCACCAAACCCTCAACCCTGGCTTTAGCCCATGATGCTCACAGATGGAGGCCTGGCCAGTTTGAATCTTTCCTTAGGATTTGCAGACACGAACTCAGAAGAGAAAGCTCTTTTCTCCTGGCCAGAAAGTTTCTAGGTGGATGTGAGTTCAGAGTTGAATTGATCAGTTTCTCAACAATTCTCCACCCTACTATCTACAATGTGAAGAGAAATGGCTAGTTGGATTAGTGTTTGCAAAGAAAAAAGCTGGGAAGTGGAGAAGCAAAGCTGCTGACAGTCGTGTCTTGGTGCCAAGTATTCCTGAGCCATCTTCTTTGTGGGACTTCACTGTTATTTGGTCTTGTGAAACAATAAATCTCTCTATTTAAGCAACCTCAAGTTGGATTTCTGTTACCCACTCCCATGGTAGTTCAGACAAATATATACTATATGGAGGGTTTGGACTAAAGCACTTGCAGTCATCATCTTTCTCAGTCTGCACCTACCTGGCTCTACTCTTCACACCAAAACTTCTGAAGCATGTTCAGGGGTCAGTTATTAATTACACCTGGTATGGACCCTGAGCATTTGGAAGGCAGGTCGATGGCCCGGTCCCTGATGTTGAGCTTTGCAGCTTCCTTGTACAATTTCTCTTTGTACAATTTCTCATTATGGCTCTCTGATTTATGCTCCTTTACTTGGCATGGTATTGATGAGCAGAGTATGTGATAGAATCTCTATAAATCATCTATTAAAGTGTCCTCAGTTAATATAGTAAAGAAACAGTGTTCAATTTTTAAATGATCAGAGAAAAACTAGCCATAGTTTATTTTTAGCAACATATCCAGACACCAGCTGTGATAGATTGCATCACATGGTCCCAGCTCATTACCTCTGTTCATGCCCTCTGCCATGTGACTTTGCAGTGTGCTTTTAGGTAATATGCTCCATCTCTTAACTCTTGGTTTGCCATGTGACTGACTTTGATCAATAAGATATTTGTGGGTAAGACACAATTGAGGCTTGAAAAAGTGCTGTCTTGAATCTCTACACTTGCCATGAGAACATGCTCAGGCTGGCCTGTTGAGAAACACATGAAACAGAACCAAGTCTCCCAGTCCTCTGCCAAGGCTGGCCTGTAACAGCCAATAGCTAACCCATCTCTAGGCATCTGAGTAAACCCAGCTGAGGCCAGAAGAACCACACAGCTGAGCCCCATCTAAATCACTAACATACTATTTAAAATGTTTATGGTTTTACATAAACATGAGTTTATGAGTTTTGGGGTGGTTTATTAGTTAGCATTATTGTGACAATAGGTAGCAAATACACCAACTTTACTGCAGAAATTGTCAAACCACACATGTGCAGACTAAAAAAAAATACTGAACCATTAAGAGATGTGAGTTAAGATATTGCAAGGAAGGAGTTTTTGACAATTGCTTCTTAGGGCCTGTTGATAACTAAGGTAGATGTTAAGCTATTGTCAGACTGAGGTACATACTTTATGAAAATAGACAAAATGTAGTTGTAATTTTCTTATTGATGGAGCATGAGAGTTACTAAATAATTTGGAAAATAACTTTAGTTCTTAGTGAAATGAAGTATTTTCCTTGCAATAGATAGAAACCCAGGCACAATGTCTCTTTTTCATAAAAATCTTTATCTTGCCAGATGTGGTGGCTTATGCCTGTAATCCTAGCACTCTGGAAGGCCAAGGTAGGTAGATCACTTGAACTCAAACAGAAAAGAAAACTAGCCAGGTGTTTTACTGCATGCCCATAGTCCCCACCTACTCAGGAGACTGAGGTAAGAGGCACGCTCAGCTCCAAGGGTTTGAGGTTGCTGTGAGTTACGATGCCTCACCACTCTACCCAGAGTAACAGAGTGACACTGTCTAAAATAAATAAATAAATAAAATCTTTATCTTTTTTTCACCTTTGGTTAATTTGCCTTCTAACAGTTCTCGATTTCTGGTGGCTCCCTCTCCTCCATAGACACCCAGCGTCCTAAGGCTTCTTTGGGTACTTCTCATAACAAAGAAAACAATTAAAATGCTAACTCCAATTTAAAATGTAGCAAACTTTTACACACTGGGGCACTAAAATCAGTGTAGAAATTGCAGGAAACTTTTCTTCCATATACTTCTAAAGTAGCCAAGAGAAAAAGTGGGTCTCAGGTGACCTGGAAAGAGCCACATTTGGCCAGGATGGCATGTTTTTTAGATTCATATTTAATCCTATAAACCCATATGAAATTTGCCAGTGATTCTGCTTTGGTGGTGTCACCAGGAGCCTTGAAACACAATTATTTTCTAAGGAAAACATGTTAGACACAAATCTAAAAGAATTCTCACAGAAAAGATAGTGATAGAACATGATGAGCTCGAAGTTTAAAAACCCAAAACCTACAAAGAAACAAGCTACCATAAGTAAGTTATAAAAAATAACAAACTTAGGATCAGATTATGAAAGATAAGAAGTACTGTAATCATCTGTTACCCAGTAGATTAGGGGAGAAACAGAACGAAGTATGTCTCTGTGTGTGTGTGTGTGTGTATTTACACATAACTCATATATAACAGGAGATTAATTATGAGAATTGATCATGTGATTATGGAGCCCAAGAAGTCCCACTAAGAAGTCTGCAAGCTGGAGACCCAGGAAAGCTGCTGGTGTAATTCAGCATGAGGCTAAACAATTTGAACTTTAGAGTAGGATGGAGAGGAGGGATATGTCTCAAGTTCAAAAGTCTAAAAACCAGGAGTTCCAATGTCTGGAGGGTAAGAAAAGATGAATGTCCCAGTTCAAGATGAGAGAAGGTGAGAGAGAGAATTTGCCCTGCTTCCACCCTTTTGTTCTATTAGGCCCTCAATGGATGGGATGAGGCCCCCACAGACCTTGGTGAGGGCAGCTCTTATTTACTCCACTTTGCTGGTTTAAGTGCTAATCTCTTCCAGAAACACCCTCACAGACATACCCAGAAATAATGTTTCACCAGCCATCTAGGCATCACTAAGCCCACTCAAGTGTATAGTACAAATTAATCATCATACCCAGTACAAAAGTTGTATGTTTAATAATTTTTTAGGATTACAAATGGATTAGATATATGGCAAATCTATGAAGAGCCATACAAATTGACTACATAATTTGCAAAAGAACTGGATATAATTTCCAAAATGAAAAAAAAAATAATTGGATAAACTCAATAGAAGAGAGAAAGAGTTGATTTCTTGCTGATGCAAAATTTGGTGAACTAGAGGACAGATTGGAATTGACCCTACTGCTTAGGAAACTGGGGATTAAGGGAGTTGGTTTGAGAGGCTGGGTCTTGCTGGAAGAATGACTGGCAGTTGGATTCAGTCAAGTAGAGCCTTGGTACCCATGGGGAGCCATTCTACTTTCTCTATTAGAGAGGGGCAGGAATTGTGGGGACAGAGAAGTCGGGGGAGGTCTGGTGTGGTAGGCAGAACCCAGCAGTAAATAGGCTCCATCAGAGAAGACCACTCAGAGTCACAGATGTCCCAAATGGCAGACACAGCAGGTGTCTTACGGACTTAAAACAACAATAAGCATTTATTTTGCTCAGGAGTTTGCAATTTGGACAGGACTTGATGGGGACAGCCTGCCTTCACTCCACAGAGCATTAGGCAGGGTAACTCTGCGAGGGGCTGGAAGATCACATTCAAAGTGGTATACCTGGCTGGCAAGTGGGTGCTGGCTATCAACTAGGAGCTGGAAGGACCTCCCCACATGAATCTTTCCAAGGGCTGTTTGGAAAGATTCCTCGCAAGACAGAGAAAAACAGAGGTCCACAACACTTTTAATACCTAGCTTCAGAATCTACACGGTGTTGCTCTGGCAATGTTCCGTTGGTAGAGGCGGTCACATTGCCCAGAGGAGAATGGGAGAGGGAAAGTTCTAGAGATATTGCTGGAAAGTACAATCTGCTGCAAGTGATGCCAATCCAGAACTGGGTGGACCTAGGCAAGATGTCAATCAAGCTGTTGTCTGACACTGGGCAGTGGCAGAAGTACAGTCCCTGAGAGGTTAAAATGCAAGGCCAAGCCTGGGAATCAGGTTATTATCAGGTGATAGAACATGCTGGTTAAAAGCAAGAGATTCTTGAGCCAGGCTGCCTGTGTTTGAAACCTGGCTTTACCAATGAGTAGTTTATAATTTGGGCAAAAATCTTAACCCCTCTTTGCCTCAATCCTTCATCTACTACAGGAGATAATAGCCATGCTTATCTCATAGGGTTGCTATGAAGATTCAGGAAGTTATAATAATATAAGTAAAGAGCTCACTTAGGCCAATGCCTGGCTCACAGCCAGGGTCATGTAAGGATAAGCTAATATTGTTAATAGGTGGTTTCACAGAAAGGGACTAGGAACCAAACAGGGAACCAAGTTGCCAAATGGTGTGCACTGAAGCTAGAGTTAGGTACCTTCCAGTAATGAGAACTGTGGCATGTAGCCCAGCCCCTCCAAAGCCCTCCCTCTGCCTGTCAGCGTGGGTCCCAGTATCAGCCTCGGGCAGGCTGAGACCCTCCCAGGGTGGGAGGGGGTTCAAAGAGGGCAGAGAGGTCAGGCTTGTTGGACAGTCCTTGTGAAGAAAAGTGTCCTTGAAACAGAGAAAATTGTCTCCCAGCCCTGGCCTGGAGGTCCTGCTGGGCTTAGAGGCAATACCAAGTTCAAACACTATAAAATTCTCTGCAATGTTGTTCAAGCAATAAAAATAGTGAGGAGTCCTGAGGCTATTTAGATATAGAACAACTGTTTTCTCCTTCATGAGCCGCCATATGCAGCATTTAATTAAAACTGCAGGAGCATCCCAAGAACACAGGCTGAGCGGTATGGCGGTCGTGGTGGCAGTTTGTTTGTCTGTCTGGGCTGGGGTGTTCCTCTTAGAATGGGCACAATCCTACATGCTCCTCCCCCAATTCCTCTCATGAGCCCCTATGTCTGCCTGGTTCCTGGTGAACTGTCATCATTTCTACACCCTTGTCAACATTTGAGAGAAAGCCTGGTGAAGAGTCACAGGCTACTAGCTTCAAATATTTGTAAACTGCTTAGAGCAAATTACTTTAGCACTCTGAGCCTCAATTTTCCTATCTGCAAAACAAAGATAAAGTTTCCACCTTTGTAGAACTGTTGTAAAGGTCACATGAGATAAATATAAGAGCTGCCTGATATTCACTCCCTGCTCCACCCTGCTCATTCCTGGTCAGAACAATTGGAACCCATCTTGATGCTTGGAGAGCTGAAGGCTTTGTTGTTCAAGCCATATCCTACAAGCTGTCACTTGAAAAGTGGTTCCAAAGTCAGATAAATTTGGAAAATTCTTTTCTCAACATATATTCCTCCCCACTTGAAGGGTTGTAATGTACTGTGTACATGGGCATTTTAAAGGTTCCAAGAAGTTCTGTTATGAAGAATTTTGTTTTGTTTAACCCACTGTTTTCTAAAATTTCTCACTGAGGAAACTTTTGCTTCATATTCATTTTTTTCTTGCTCTGTATCACTCATTAGCATTATTATGACAATCTTTGGAAAACATAGGAGTGGCAGAAATCCCTTTGCAAAATTGCTGAATCTCTTTGAACTCATTTGTCATGTGAAAAATGAGGGTATCAATACCCACTGTGCAAGGTCTGTGCAGATTAGAGGTAATGTACATAAAACACCTGGCCCAGTACCTGGTCCATGATAGGAGGACAACAAGTACTGGGCCCTGTGATATAGACAGGGACACAGATGAAGGTGAGAGCAAGGCAGAAACTTGATCATCAAAGGCTAAGCTAACAGGCTGATCAGGCTGAGCCAATGGATTGGAGGCCTGGGGCTTCCTACATCTCCTAGACCAGCATGGGGATTGTTCCCAGAACTAGGAGCAAACTAGTCTGCTGTAGAGGAATATGTGGCCTTGCCAAGGGCGGGTAGGGGAGCCTTTTGTTAGCCCCTTCATTTCACAAATGTTCATCGAGCACCTGTGATGTGCCAGGCACTCTTGGCCACAGAGGATTCATCAGTGAACAAAACATGGAGCTTACACTAACAAATTAATGACATTTTAGATGACAAATATACAAGAAACAAAGCAGGGTTGAGGAATAGCGATTTTCAACCACTGTGTCATGCACGGTGTGCCGTGAGAGGATCTTAGGTGTGCCACAAAAATTTTAAACATCATTATTTTTAAAAGAAGTTCAAATCACAAAACATATTATTTTATCATACTCTTTTTTTTTTTTAAATCAATATAATTTAAGTGTGTTGTGTAATAAAAAATGTTGAAAAACACTGGGGTAGAGAGTAACCCCTCTGAAAAGGTAATGTGAGCAGAAAGTGGCAAGAGACAAGCGACTCCAGACTCACTGGCCCACTGTCATCCTGGTGGTCAACAACATCCTCTCTAAGCGGCCCCACCCAGCTGCTTACCCCTTGGGCGAAGCGCATCTCGGGATTGGCTTTCCCAGGGCGCAGTTCTAAGAATGGCCACAAGGTGGGGTTGTGACTCTAACCCTGTCCAGGGGCTGAGCGTTTGTTGGTGAAACTAGAGACGAGACTCCCAAACCCAAAACCCAGGCCCTAGAATCTTGTCAAGGTTGAGGGTAAATAGGACGCCTGCAGCCACAGGAATCTCAGGCAACTGGATTGCCAACTACCATTGCTTCGGGGTGGGAGGAAAGGGAAAGAGCCCAAAGACGTCCAAGGAACTTCCAGGGAAGTTGAGTCAGGGAGCTCTAAGGTCCCCAGCCACAGCTCCCAGCATGGCCACTGGAGAGTAGTTCCAGGCCAGACTCGTTCTTCCGTGATTCAGGAACTTTAAGCTGTCCTTCTGCCTTTAGCCTGGGAAAGTCAGGCAGGACGTGCAGACGGAACTGGATGTGAAAGCCCAGCTCCCCAGCATCCCCAGGCTGGAGGAGGAGCAGCCTGTGTGCTGGTGTTTGACACCCTGCTGGTGCTCCCATGAGCTCATTTCAGCACTAGAAGAGGGCACCTGTGAGCCTGCTGCTGGCTGCCTGCCAAGGTTCTGGGGACAAGGGCATCTGCTCAGGCCACCATTCCTGTACCTCCTTGGTGATAAAATCACCAAGACCCCCTATTTGGGGTCTTCCCCAAAAGAGTCAAGTCTGGCTTGTTCCCCATTGCAGCCCCATCTGGAAGATTGGTTTTCCTCCCTGATTGATTCCAGCAAGGTGGAACTGCAGGGTTTCTAATTTTCCTGGCATTATATTCCCCAATAATATGTGAACATATGCTTCAGGGTTCTTTCTGAAGATGCGGTAGAGAGGGCAGAACCTCCGTGAGGTTCTTTGTTTCTCTCTGGGAAAAGAATATTTCCCATTGCTGTGATATCGCACTAACTTACACATGTATGGACTGACTATTTGGCGCGCAGTCCTACCTTGCTCTGACTTTCCTCTGCTGCAAATGGGGTGAACAGTAATTACCTTGTAGAGTCACCTCTACAACTCAATAGCATAGTAATTCCAATAGCACCTCGCACCTTAGCAGGGCTCAATAATTGCTAACTATTGTCATGTGTAGTAAGGGCCAGGCACTTCATTTATCTATGATCTTGTTTATTCCACAGAACAATCCAGTACATTGCTCCTTTTTTCTTATACATTTTTTTTCATACGAAACATCTGAAAACATCTTTATCACAACAGAGCCAGCCCTGTATCATTACTGGGAGTTAAACATGAATATCTTTCCCTACTTTCCATCAACAGAGTTTTCACCCACCGTACCCCCCAAGCACATACACATACTACAGAGTAGACCACTGTTACATAGGTCATTATGAAAGTTTTGAGATACCTAAAAAGAAACATTAAATCTGCACAGACAGAAACAAAAGAAACCCTCCCAGCAAGAGCAATAAGCTGAGCAAGTTGAAAGTTACATGAGTGAATCAGAAAGCACGCTATCGACTGTGTTTCTTGGAAGTGAAACAATGGACCATTATACAGTCTGTCTCAAAGCTTTCACAGTGACCTAGATGTAAGTTAGGTGTTTATCTTTCCATACTTCTGTTTTGCCAAAACAGTCCTTGGGGCTCTAAGTTCTTTTCCTGTTAGAGAGGTATTAGTGAAGATCAGCTTGGAATAAGCTCACTGGGGAGTAGACCCAACTCTTTCTCTCTTGTAGCACTTAGTTCCACATCCACCTCAATGTGTGAATTGCAGATGAGCTCTGTGTAAAAAAGACCCTCAGAGAGTGGTTTGGCAACCCTCTGTAAATCATTAATAGCAAGTCCTGGAAAGTCAATGAGGTGTATCTGTGTGACTCTCTAGCCCACTTTCCTACTACGTGACCATGGCCTCTATTCTAAGCTCCCATCAGGATCCTCTGGACATGAGCTTTTAGGCCATTTCCTGCCCAAAATGAGGAGCTGAACCAAGAGCACGTGCTGACTGCATGGAAGTGGAGCAAACCCCAGTGTGGGATGTTGAGCTGTGTTTGGGAGCCTCTGGATTCTAGGGAAGCCTACAGGCCAGAATTGGGCCCTCTGTGCCCTCACTCCCCTTCTCTGGCCCCCAGAGGCTGAAAGCACAAGCCCTGTGTGCTGAGCGGGCCCTGCTGAGCGGGTGCAGGGGCTCTTCCCTGGGTGACACCACCCACACACATCTCTACCCACTCCCCAGACTGCCTTTAGAAGTTGGGACCATGTTACTACTCTCCTTTCGTAGATGGAGAAACTGAGCTTGGAGAAGCTCTACACCCAGAAACTCAGTGGGAACACGGCAGTGCTGGGGCTGGCGCCTGCTCAGCTGAAATTCTAGTTTCAACCGTGGGGTCAGTTCTTGTCTCCTCTTTTCTTTCACTTACTCAGTTTATCCTTTCTTTTTTTTTTCTTTTTAGACATATACTGCATATATGTAAAATAAAAATGCCTCTCTCCAGCTCCCAGTCCCCCCAACAGGTGACCACCATTATTTTCTGAGTATTTCCTTCCTGACCTTTTCCTATGCACACATACACTGGTGCTATTTTAAAAATATGAAAGGGATCAAACCATACAAATATTTCTATGACCTTTTTTCTTAATGTGTTCCTTTCCAGATTCATTTATTGGAGCATATGTCCTTTTATAATGACTACATAGTGTTTCATACTGTGCCTATGTTATAATTTCACTATGCCCCTGTTGGTGTTCCATTCACCCATCTGTACAATGGGAATAATATTAGTAGCACCTGCCACATTGGATTGTTTTGAGGTTAAGCAATTTACCTGTATCATCTCATTCAAAGTCAATCCTGACACACAGTGAGTACGCACACAACTACTGGCCATCATAATCCTTATCAACATCATCACCACTATTACTGATGAACATTTATATTGTTTCCAGTTTTGTTATAAATAATGCTGCAGTGAAAATTTTTCTCCTCACATCTTATGTGTATGTGTGAGTTTGTGCATGGGATAGACTTTCGGAATGCTGGAACAGGGGTTTGGAGGGCGGGAAGAGAGAAAAGAGGTCGGTTGGGACATTCCAGCTCTGCATCAGCCCCAAGACTCTGGCACTGGCATTATTTAGAAACTAGAGCACTTGCAGGGCAGCCCTTCCTCCACGTGCCACTTCTCGTGCACTCCAGTGACACTTTCCTTCCACTGCCTCTTTAGCTCTAGGAGGGTGACAGCTTCCTGCTGCCGCCCTTCTCCGGGGGCCTCGTCACCCCTCGCCTGCTCCTTTCACCCTGTTCTTCCCCTTGGTAAGATGACGGATCCTTTGTTTCATTGCCATCATTTGAATTACCTGGGGCTAAGGGCTGCATTCTGCCCTGGTCCTGTCCAATATATTAGCCATTTCTTCTATAAATTGCCTGTTAATATTCTGTGCTCATTCTCTATTATAGTTATCTTTCTAATTACCTATAAAACTCCTATAGTATAAATACTAGTATTTTGCTAAATATATTTTATCTTGATTTTTGCTTATCTTAAAAATTTTTGTCAAGGGAATACATGCCTGTAAAAACCCTAACACTACAGGAGGGTAGAAAATGGTAAACTGCGATGTACACGTCCCCTGCCTCTGCGCTGAGGAGGAGGCGCTGTAAGTTCTGCGGATGTGCACAGGATGGAAGGGGGAGGAGGCACGCTGACAAATGAAGACATGGCCCTGCCAGCCTCACACCGTCCTATCTTCTTCAGGTACTCAGCTGCTGTAGAGAGCACTTTTCTGTCCTCACCGAGGTCAGCAGCACCTGTCAGCCATAGTACATGCACGGGACTGGGAGTCGTGGGCACAGCCATTCTGTGCAGGCTTTCAGACCATCACTTTGGCTTTCACTCACCTTCCACATCTGCCCTGACGTTTAAGGGGAGAAGGAATCCTCTCTGCCCCTTCCCCCTCCTGAAATCCCGGTGAATTTGGGTGTGGATGGTGGGTTCTCTCCACCATTCTGACCCAGTCAAAACCTCTAGACCATTGATGGCTCCCTCCTGGTCTCAGCAGGTTCTGGATATACCCCCACTGGAAGTTCTTACTACCATTTTAACAAGATTTGGGTAAGGGTGAGAAGTAATGACTAAAGGTCTGGCCTATACAGGACCCACAGTGACTTGAATTACACAAAACACAGAATTGCCACAAACTCATGGGGGAGAGGGGATAGCTCCATGGGGCAGCCCTATGTCTCCTCCATTCTTACTCACTACCCCTTTCCCATTAGCCCCTCCCCAACACACAGGTGTAAGTAGCCATCCTGCCTGATCTCTCCGGCAGCTGCAGACTGAACCTTCTATTTCCTGCCAGAAATTAGCTAAGCTCAGTATCAAACTGTCCACATGGCCACTGCCGTCAGAAGGGCTTTGGTCAGGGTCCGGCTAGCATTGTGACTTCCCTCACATCCTCTCTGCTGGAGACCAACACCCATCACTCTCCTCCCGGGACACCTCCTGCCCCAGTCCCTTGATAGCTTATGGGCCAAGTCCAGCCCAGTGCTTGACTTGTAAATTACCCTTCATGTCGTGTCTATGGCTGCTTTCACGCTGCAATGGCAGAACATGTAGTGCTTCATAGACACATTTGCTGAAACCCACTCTAGCCATTCACTGCAAAGTGTTTGGAAGAGGGAGTCACTTCTGGATCTCCTGCCCTTGACCTTGTGACCACGTCAAGAAGAAAACTTGTGACTCTTGCTCAGTGGTTCTCAACATTCCTAATGCTGCAATCCTTCAATACAGTTCCTGTGGGTCGCGCCCCACAGGTTGAGAACCGCTGCTCTAGCTCCTCCTTCCGGTGGTTGCCCTGACCTGAGCCTTGGACACGCTGCACTCTGACCTGGTCTCTGGGTAGATGTGGAGCTCTACCTGAGGGCTCTGGGAACACGGCTCACCAGAAGCCCCCGCCAAAGGATGAAAGCATCGCAGGCCTGGCCTCTGTCCTGACCAGCCTGTACCTAATTCCTTTCACCCTCAGCAAACATGCCACCTTCCTCTCCCCAGATCTGTCCCTTTCCTTGTCCTCCCAGTCTCTGGCGGCATAAAATTCTACTCACTGCTCCAGCCGACAAAACTAACCAGAATCATTCCAGATTTTCACTCTCCCTAACATCCCACATTTATGTGAACAATAAATCCTGTTTGCTCTAATTCAAAGGGTCACCCAAAGCTATCCCCGGGCCTGAGCCTCCGCAGCCCCATGCTGAGCCACCATCGTCACTTGTGTGACAGCAGCTGCTTCCTAACTGGCTTCCTGCCTCTTCTCCTGTGCACCTGATTTTGGTTTTACTCAGGAATCATATCAGTCATTCTGCTAAAATTATCCGGTGACTCCCCTTTGCACTTAAAATAGTGTCTGGCCACATCTAGGCCATGCGGGTCACCCTGTCCCCTCAGCGGTCCTGCTTACTGGCCAGCGGCACCACTGCAGAGCACTGCACCGCCTCTCAGCCTGGGTGCTGTCCTGCACTACCCTGCAGCTGGGTCCTTCTTATCACTCTGTCTCAGGCCAGAAAGTACCCCTCAGTAAGTTGTTCCTGTTCATCTGATCCAGGCAATGGCCTCTCACCTAGTTGTCACCCTATCATAGTGTCCTGACAGCATTATCACTACCTGCAAGTTCGCTGTTCACTAACGCAGGGAGAGGGGGAAGGTCTGGGTCCTGGAGCCCAAGGATCACAGCTTTGCTATTTGTATCTGTGGGACCTCAGGCCTCTCTACGCCTTACTTTCCACATCTGAGAAATGGGGACGATGTAAGTCAGGGGGCAGCATGTGATGGCCCATTACCCCAATCCAGCCCACTGACTGTTTTTGCTCAACCCATAAGAAATGGCTTTTACATTTTTAAATGGTTGCAGAAAGTGGAAGAATATTTTGTGACCTGGAAAAATTATATGAAATTAAACATTATTGTGCCCATAAAAAAAAGTTTTATTAGAACACAATGATGCCTGTTCATTTTTATATGGTCCGTAGCCGCTTTCACACTACACGGCGGAGCTGAGTGGTTGTGACGGAGACTGCATGGTCCATGAAGTCGAAAATAGTGAAGCCTAAAATGTTCACTATCTGGTTCTAGATAAAAAAGTTTGCTGATCTCTGATATTAAAAACTGCCATTTAGAGTTGATATAAATGAATATATGTAGAGTTCCTACAGCAGGGCCCAAAATGTGCATGCGATGGGAGGTGCATGGCTAGTGAGACACACGTATCTCACGGAAGGGTCAGCCATGGTGACCAGCCCATCCAATAGAATGTTCTGTCTGCCCTAACTAGAGCAGTAGCCAATAGCCACATGTGACTACTGAGCACTTGAAATGTGGCTTCATGACTGAGGAACTGTTTGTAATTATAGTTAAAATTAATTTTAATTTAATTTAAAATGCCACATGTGGCGAGTGGCTGGCATGGCAGACAGTGCCATGGAATGCACCTGCCACATGGTAAGGGCTCAGTAAGTGGCTGTGCTCGTTCCCCCTCCTTCTCTTCTCCCAGCCTCTATCTTCCCAGTCCTCCCCCTCTCGTAGCCCTGAGCTTTTCCTTCCCTCTTTGCTCCATTTTTTCTCCTTGGGGCCTCCCTTTCTTCTGTCCTCCATTCCTACCCTGGTTAGTCTGACCTGATGGCCCCTCCGTCAGTGCCCGTTGGCACCCACACCTCATCCTCCACTGATATAGCTGTCGCTGTAAATCAGCCCCAATGATTTGCCATCTGGTCCCAGCCTTTAGCAGAGCACAGAGGGAGCCAGGTGGATTCTGGCTGGAGGTGGGTCTGGTAACCAGGCCTCTGGTTGGTGGCCAGGGATGCTCCATCGTTTTCAAGGCTGGCATGACACTCACACAGCACCCAATGCCAAGAGTCCCTGCCAGGCCTGGATGGGCTGCCAATCACAGAGAACCAGGGGCCTGGAGGGCGGAGAGTGGCCGGGAGCCTGGCTGCAGGTGCTGGGAGAGGGCCGCAGATGGATGGCGTGGAGGCAGTGATGAGAAGAGAGTTGCCTACAGCGTCCCCAGAACGTTCTGTTAGGTACTTAGGGCCTTATTACCATCACTGCAGCTGCCGGGCTTTTGTCAGCTGCAGGTGACGCAGTGGGGCAGCGACATTGCAAAGTGAAGTTCCCACCCAGTGACAGCCTGTGCCAGGCCATCTTGCAGCTAGCTGCCAGCTTCCCCTCAGACAACTGGACACCACTGCTCCCCCAACCCGTGAGACCAGAATGTGTGAGGACAGGCCTGGGCCCCAGCCAGAGGGCACTGGGTTGGGTGTTAGTGAGGGAGGCTAAGGCCTAGAGCCCAGAGAAGATGCTTAACTGTGTCCTGGCTGGTGGATGAATGAGTGAGTACTGCCACCCCAGTCTCTCCTGGAACGAGCACACATGCCGGCCGAAGGAACCTGCATTCCAGGCCCGGCTCTGCCCCCAGGACGAGCCACTGTCCTTTGTCTGGAAAAGGATGGGATTGGATCAGATCCATGGCTCTTAACAGGGGGTGGAGGGTATTTAGAAATGTGGGGGGGCATTTGGGGATGTCACAGGGACTAGGAGGTGCGATGGGCATTGAGTGGGCGAGCCCGGGATGCCAACCTTCTGCGAGGGGCAGTTGTCCCCCACAGGCAAATCATCCTGCCCAAGTACTCATAGCACCCCGCTGAGATGATCCCTTCCGGGGGGCGCCCCCAGCTGGATATTCGTGTCTGTGGTAATCATGGGGGCTTCACACACACACCCCGCCCTGGTCTTGACCAGTTTAGCCATCCCCAGACTAACTCTTAACTGCTAATTCCCGCCTTTCTGCGCCTGAGGCCTTTCTCTGGCAGCTGCATCCTGTTCTGCCCGCCAGTGGCCGCCAGAATTCTGGGGAGTTGACGCCCTCGGGAGCAGCCCTCAGCCCACGGCTGATGGGAGTTGATGTATAAACGCCCAGCTCCCTCCCTCAGGGCGGACTCGGAGGTGAGTCCCACACACCTCCCAGAGGTCTCCGGTGGCACCGAGTCTCAGGCGCTCTCTGTGGTCCCGCGGGTGATAGCACAGCATGTTAGGTTGTCTAAGTCGTCCTAGGAAAAGTGCTCACGCCTCATTGCCGAACATCACTAGAGTCACCTTTGAGGTCCTCCCCTTGGGAGCTGTGCACTGACACCAGCTCCCAGTCCATCCTCCAAAGCACCTTTTCTAGGACGAGTTCGCAAACTTGTCAGATTTGGAATGACAACAGCTCTGCCGGCCATCCCAGAAAAAGAGGAAGGGTGGACTAGGCATGCGCATCGCTGGTGCACAGTTCCGAGGGGAGTGCCCCGCAGGCCACCGTAGGGATATTCAGCGATGAGCTGTGTAGCACTTTTTCTGGGATGGGTTTGTGAAATTAGTTGTCCAACCTTCTAAGCTTCCTTCCTTGTCTTGTTCGTCAGCTACCCTATCTTCCCTCCAATCCTTGACTCAGGGTTGGCTTTGGGGGAGCCTGGACTATGACAGTGACCGTCAGGCTATCCAGAGTGACAGGAAGACAAGTGCCCCTCCCCACTTGGGAGGGCTTTAGTTCAGACCCGCTTGGAGGTTGGAAAGAGCCTTAGTGGGCTCTGTGAACTTGACCAAAGTCCTGAGGTGAATGCCAGGTTGTGACGTGCAGACAGCAGGAACCTCCAGGCCACGCAGCCTCCCGGTGTGCCGTGCAGGTGCAAGGCAGCTGTGGACGCTCCAGATCCCCTTTCTCCCAGGGCCCCTTCTCTGGGCTCGTCATTGGGGTAAAATAGCTCCTTGGCCAGAAAAGAACAAATACATCAGAATACATCATACTCACTATGCCTGGCTCTTGGTTACTGGAGATCTCAATAATGTTCACTTCACCCAAAACACAGACTTCTTTCAAAGGAGAGAGAAAAGTGGAGGGAAAAATGGGAAAGTTTATGGTTGTTTTCCACTCCTCCTCAGCCATCTGATCTCAGTAAAAAAGCCCAACATTTACCTTAAATGGTCCCAAAGACCAGGACCGCTCAGGGACAGCTGTCAGTTAGGAGCAGCAAAAAATAAAAAAAATAATTATATAATAATGTATATTGGGGTCAGGGGCAGAAACTAGCTCCTCTACAAAGGGAAAAGAAAATGGAGGTGTGTGCATGTGTGTGTGTGTGTGTGTGTGACAGAGAGAGAGAGAGACAGCTAGCACTGGCTGACCACCTCGGCCCTCATTCCCACCTCAGCCCCATTCCCACCTCTTTCCCACCTAGAGAGGTGCTGAGTTATGACCATTCTCCAATAGGTTGTAGTGGGACAGCTTTATCAGGGACAGCTTTGGCTTACCTGATAAAGATTCTGCCCCATCTTTCCTTCACCATGCTCTGTTTACTGCTGGAAATGCAAATATGATGGCTGGAACTGCAGTCGCCATTCTGAGCTCACAAATGAAAGAATAAGAAAGTCCCAGGCTTTGATACTGACATCCTTGAATCTGCACCAGCAGTTGCCTATCTCTGGGTTTCCTATTATAGTAGAAAAAAAAAATAAAGCTCTCTTTCTGAGGCCTGGGAGTTGTATATTCTTGCAGTTGCTTCTGAAACACAGTCCTCTCTGGCCATGCTTTCTTGCCGTGTTACCAGTCAGGCATGAGTCAGATACCCATGTGCCTGCCTCAGCCTCTCAGCCCGACCTTTCCTTGCAGCCGTGGCTGGGGAATCGGCCGCACAGGGTGGCCTCTCACAGCACCTCGCCCCCCACACCTCCTCTCTCTCCACCTTGGTGGCGGCTGCACTCAGAAACCGGCACAGCCACACAGGCATGGGCGCAGCCCAAGAGGTACCAGGATGTCAACACCACAGTAGCACAGGGTGTCCAGGAACTAAGGAATATGTAGTCCCCTCCGTCCCCACCGCCCCCCATGGCAGTGGACACCCCACAAGCACTCAGAGGGGCCTGGAGTGAGGGAGCCCGAGCTGCGGCAGTGGCAGACAGCCCCCACACTGCATCGCTCTGCTGTCCTTCCTGCTTCATTCTTCCAGTCCTTTATTTCCTTTCCCTCCCAAAATGTACTTCCCATGTCTAAGACCACGTTTCAGACTTTGCATTGGGGAACCCAGGCTAAGATAATTTAGATTGCTCAGCCATGTTGGGCAGCCTGTTTGGCCTCCCTGGGCCTCGGCCTTCCCCTCTGCACAATGGGCCGCATGGAACCACGTGCTCTCTGCAGTCCTTCCTCTGCCATGCGCACGCCCTGTCCTTGCCTCTCCATGTCCCTGTGTCAGCAGGTTCCCCAGAGCGGAGCTCACATGGGCCTCAGCCTGTGTAGGGGTGCTCAGCCCCAGGTCACACACGCAGTGGAGGGGCCAGAGGAAAGCATTAATTACTAATGAAGCAAACCAGGAAGAAAGAAAAACAAACCCTCAGGCTGAAAGCTTAATCACAAGAAGGGAGAGATGGAGGTTTCCAGGCAGTGCTGAGCCCATTAAATGAGAATGAGCTGGAGTGGAGTGCGCCAGCCAGCAGGGGCAGGGGTCAAGCACACAGCAGGGTGCTAATTAGCCACCATGGCTTTGGTCACAGGTCACTGAGAGCAGAAAATGCGCAGTCCTGCCCAGGGCATTGCTGAGAGAGCTGGGTGTGAGGGGAGGGAGAACACAAGATGGATGAGGCCTGGGATAAGCTGGGGGCATAGGGCGGGCATCGGTGGCTGGCACTGAGCTCTCCCATCCTTTAAAGCGACCCCAGCCCCCAAGCCTGCTCCTGGAAGCTGCCCAGAAGCATCTCCACAAGCCTCCCCTGAGCCCACGTGTCTGGCTCTGCAACAGAGGGGATGCAGCCCCTGACCTCACAGAGGTCACAATCCAGCATGGAAGGAGCTTATAGAGTGGGCAAACAGGTAAGTGGCAAACCACTTACCAAGGGGTAGAGCTTCACAAAGGTTCCCAGGAAGAAGTGTCTTCTTTGTTGAAACCTGGGACCAGAAAGCAAAATGGGGGTGGTTGGGAAGAGGGTCACGCTAGCCAGAGCGAACTGCCTGTGCAGAGTCCAGGAGGTGAGAAAGGGTGAGGCAGACTCAGGAGTCACAGGTTGATCTGGGTAACTGTCCCTCAGCCAGGTGCAGAAGCTGCTGTCTCTGGGGCGTGTACCAATGGCGGCCTCCCATCTATGGCTCTGGCTCACACCAGGCCTCTAGGATAGCAGAGTGGACCAGATCAGGACATGGCCCTAGCTAGGAGCTTGGATCCTGAGCCCAGATGGGAGCCCAGAGGGGAATTTCTTTCAAGATGGGACCAGAAGGGGGCTGTTAGTTCACCTCTGCACAGATCAAGTGAGAATGAAGGTGTGTCTTTCATTCATTCATTCAAAAAAACACTAAATGCTTGCTGTATGATATCCTCTTTCTGGATGCAAGAGACCCCTCCCTGAGTTCCTAGCAATAGGAACTAACAGATAATTCCAGAAAACCCCAAATAAATGACAATCACTGAAGCAACATAAAAGCTTATTTCTGCCTCATACTAACTAATTAATTACCAATCTGGAGCTGGTATGTCAGCTCCATACTTGCTAAGACCCATAGTCCTGTCTTGCTCCTTCCCTTCCCTCTGTGTATAGCTTCTGCTGTGTGATCCAAGATGGGTGTTGGAGCTCCAGCCATCTCATCTACATTCCAGCTAGTAAAATGGAGGAAATAAGAAAGAACACTCTTCCCTTTAAGAACACTTTCTAAGAGTTCTTCTAACTTTAGCTTATGTCTCATGGGCTAGAATATAGTGATAGGATCACACTTACAAGAGAGGATGAAAGTATAGACTTTATTTCAGGAGTCCATGTGCCCAGCTAATGGAAATCCTATCACTAAGGAACATGGAGGAAGAGAAATCGGGAGTATCTAGCAACCTCTGCCACAAGTCAGAACTATTTGTGGGTAAGACGGCAAAATTCCGAGCTAAGGAATTTCTACTACTGCAACTGTTTTGAGCCAAGGGGACTCCCATATGTGACATCCATCACAGAATCTCAGATTGCTCTTAGGACCTGCAATCCTAACTCCATTTCAGTCTCTGCTTCCCACAGAGTTCCAGCAGCCTGGGGCAGGGGCTGGTGGGGAGGAGACACTGAATGTGCTTTGTGCTTTATGTTCAATCTCCTTATCTGTGTTCCTCCTCCAGACACTGCTGTGGGTCCCAGACATCCTTCCATCAGCTTCCTGCAGGTGCAACCTGATAACCCCTCACCTTTGGCTGTGCCTTGTCCTCTCACTTCCTGTTCAGGCTTCTCTGATGCCGCAGCATGGGACCCCATGGGTACCTGTTTAGTGCTCAGGCAATTGCAACCAGGAAGTACAGGTCACTAAGTATGGGTCACTCTTGGTCAATAAGGGGCCGGATAACTTTTTGTCCCTTTCCTCTCCAGGGCATATAATGGTGAGACGTATTACACAAAGCTCTAGAGAGATCCTAGTAGGTCAGGCACTAATGGCCCAAGTTGCTCATGTGAACTTGGATTGGCTATCTTGCTTTCCCTGTTTCATTTCCCTTTCCCTCCTCCTTGCACTCCCTGGGATCACTTCCCAAGTGAATGCCACCACGCACTAGCCCTTGTCCCACACTCTGCTTATAGGACAACTCAGGCCACAACCAGGATGTGTAGGGGTCTCAGTTCCACATCCCCTCACAGATGAGGAGCCATCCAAGGAGCACTTGCCCTGAGTTCAGAAAACCCATGTTTAAATCCCAGTTCTGTGCTTTTCAGCTGTGAGTCCTTGGGCTCGGACCCTCTGTGCCCTCACTGTCTCTCCTGTAAGGTGTGAGAGGGCGTGCTTACCCGGGTCGGGTGGCGTACTATCAGGGTTACTACTCTTTCTGTCCCATATGAATGGTGTCCCCTGCAGTCCAGCAATTGTAGTCCTGCTTCACCACAGGGTTAAATGAACAGGTGAATGCGAGTAGCGTGCCACTGGACATGCAGCAGGAGCTCAGTGGAGTTGGCTTCCTTCTGCTATTAGTCTGAAGACCCCGTGAGACCAAGAGATCTGTCTTTCTCATCAAACTGAGAGCTTTCTGAGAACAAGAACTGTTTCTTCTTTATTGGATAAAGAGCTTTCTGAAAACAAGAGCTATGCCCCACTGCCATTAGACTTGAACTGCTGAGAGTGGGAATGACTCTTTTGGATCATATGAGAAGCTTGCTGAGGCCAGAAGCTTCTTGCCCATATCAGACTGAGTCTCCCTGAGGACAGGGCCATGTCTCCCCTCAGACAGGGGCTCATCAAGGACAGGGCTGTGTCTCCCTTCAGACTGGGGTTCTGGTGTTGGGAGTGTCCCTATTCCTTCCTCCAGGACAGTAGCTATCCCTCCCACCCACCTTGACCATTTTCCAGTTTCCTCTCTGTCCGGAAGGTCACCACTCCCCTCCCGTTACGCCTACAAGTGCTGTAGCTGAATCAGGACCTGCTCATTCCTGCTGGCTCTGCTCTCCCCTTCCATCCTGCCAGCCCCAAACTATGCCATGAGTTCCCTTCTGGTGGCCAGGGGAAAGGAGAGGATGAGGGAAGAAAGACAAGCCACAAGAGAAAGTTTTTAAAGCGGGGTCAGGAGTCTGTCTGCCCTCACTGTGAGGACAAGCAGACAGCCTCTTGCTCCAGGCTAGCTCTATTTTTATTTCATACATCTTCGTTTTAATCATCAATCTAATGAAGCAAAGCTAAAAATTACATCATGGTTCTTGCTAAGCTTGCATTTTCTAACTAAACGTTTTCTTTAACTATGTTAATTAGATTGATTTACCTTTTACTATTATTGCTGTAAGTTATTTATGATCTTAACACAAACAGAACATGGGACAAGGAACACAGTCCAGGACCAGGATGTCAAAGAAGACCCGTTAGGCCATGCACACAAATCACAGGAGTGGCAATTAACACTCAAGAACCCTGTGCTCAGATGGACCAATGCTTCTGACCATACCAATGTGACAGAAGAAAGGAGATATTTTTCTCCTTATCTACTCTGGAGCAACTCCTGCTCTCTTTAAACATTCTGCATTCCCTAACTCTCCAAAAGCACTCACTCTCCCTGAGAGGGCAGCCCTGCCTGGGGTGGAACCTTACCTGCTCCCTGACCTCACAGGGGAGTCCTGCTAGGGGTTGGGGTGAAGTTTCAGCAAGATATCCTCCAGAGCAGTGGTTCTCAACCTTCCTAATGCTGTGGCCCTTTAATATAATTCCTGTGGGTTGCAACCCACGGGTTGAGAACCGCTGCTACAGAGTCTTAAAGGGGCTAGGCCTTCCGCAGTGCATTTTGCACAGGGCTTTGAGTTTCTACTTCCTTCCTGTCTCTGTTCCCTTTTGCCCATCATCTGCAGTCATTTCCTTAATTCCTAACCTACCTACACCTAATAATTGAATATTGGTTTAAGCTTATTGAATCATTACTACTAGCAATGCAAGCACATCACTGTATGACTCTCCCCTTAAGTACTCATGTGTACATGCACAAGGTTGAACATGTTGCCTTGCCTTGTTTCCTTTGGTGGTTAAAAGGAACATCACACCAGGCAGAGTAATCCTAATTACAAGGTGGAAACCACTGCTTTCTTACCAAGAGACAAACGGAGATGTTCTGTGCCTTTTCTAAGTGCGACCCAGGGTGTTTAAAGCTGTCACAGGCTTGTAGGGAACTGGGGTGCACAGGTCTCCTTTGAGTACTTGCCTGGGGCCCTCTGGTTCCCCCACTCCACGTAAGCTATCAGAGCAACCTCAGGAAGAGAATGACCTTTTTTTCCCTGTCCTTTTTGTTTATTTATTTATTTATTTATTTTTATTTTTTTGGAGACAGAGCCTCAAGCTGTCACCCTGGATAGAGTGTCGTGGCATCACAGCTCACAGCAACCTCCAATCCTGGGCTCAAGCGATTCTCCTGCCCCTGCTTCCCAAGTAGCTGGGACCACAGGCACCTGCCACAACGCCTGGCTATTTTTTGTTGCAGCCATCATTGTTGTTTGGTGGACCTGGATTTGAACCTAGCAGCTCAGGTGTATGTGGCTGGCACCTGAGCCACTTGAGCCACAGGTGCGCGCCTATTTATTTATTTTTGTACTCATTCATTCCTTCATTTCATTTTATGCATGTATGTAAAACCCTTTTTCCACGTTGGATGGACGGGTGATGTTCTGGCCAACTTTGCAGTGGGGTATATATGCTTTTCTTTTTCTTTCCCCCTCTCTTTCCATGCCCACGTATGCACGTGTGCGTGTGTGCTTGCGCGCTCACTCACCCATGGGTGCATATTCAGAGAATGACCTTTGTAGGGAGAAAATGAAATCCCTCTGGAGGTCAGGCTCTTTAATAGTAATCAGTGATCCACAAACTTTTTCCCTGGGAAAGCCACAGCGGCTGAGACAGGAACAGTGTCCTAGGCTGGACACGGAGCAGGAAAGAGTTCACAAAGCCCCTCCTACTGCAGCAGCCCTCCTCACCCCTCCCGTGGGCTCACTCCTGCAGAACAGCTTCCCAGCAAGCCAAACACCCCTACCTTCCCATCACAATGGAAGCACCATCTGGGACTCAGGCTTGGTGCCTTGTGGCTTTCTAGGACTCAGTCTTATTTTTTATATTCCTTTGCTCCTTCCCTCTCTTCTTACCTCCCTCCCTTCTCCCCCCTCTCCCTCTTTCCATCAGTTTTGAGCACCAACTTTGTGACAGTGCTAGCCCTGGGAACAGCACAGTGAAGGTGGGAAACAGGACTGTACCTTCATGAAGCTTTTGTTCCAATAGGGAAGACAGAACTAACCATTAACCATCTAAACAAATGGTTATACAGAGAGTCCGTCAATATGATCGTGATGGATGTTGAGAGAAAAAGATAGGGTATGCTTTACCTAATCTGGGGTTAAAATCTGAAGTGATAAATCTGGAAGTTACTGTGTATCTGGAGTTGTGCCATTCATTCACTCATGCATTCATTCACTACTTCCTGAGAGCCTCCAGTCTGCCAAGTGCTGTCACCTGCACAGTAAGCAAGCCAACAGCATCCTTCCCTCAGGAGCTCGTGTTCCAGAGGGAAGACAGACGAACACGTGAAAGTGGTAAGTGGTTAAGACAACACCCCAGGCCAAACACTGTGCTGCGTTTCATATAGAAAAAAACAACAATTCTGGGAGGCATTATCATTTCCAACCTCACAAGTGAGGAAACTGTGGTCTCCATAAGGTTCGAATCTGTGCCTCCAAAGGCTTAGAATGAAGAAAACAATAATGTTGGGTCAAAAAGAAATCTGAGCTTTTCTTGGGGCATCCAGTCACTGTGGATGTTGGTCACTGTGCTGGTGCCAACACCCACCTTCCTGGCGTGGCGACACTGTTTCCTAAGTTAGGGGCTGACGCATCATTGCTGGGAGGAAGGAGGAAGGAGGCACTGGGGGACCGCACTGCCACCTACGCCACCGAGTTCCCAGGCTCAGCACAGGCACATTTCTTTCCTTGATAGCGACAGTTTCCTGAGGCCTTGGGGGAAAATCATTTTCAGGGTAATGATTTCATTTTACATATGTCTATTGACTTTTCTTCACGTTCCATTGGCATTTTCCAATACTTAGCCGATAGGACAGCCCAGTTACACCAATTCCGAGCAAAAGAGGATATACATAGTCATCGCCTCAGTCTCCCTGCTCCCCAGGCAGGGATACTGCTCAGCCTGTGAAGCTCAAACTCTGGGGGAGCATCTCTTAGCAGGCAGGACATTCAGGGCCTTCCTCCTCCTGCCGCCAGGCCTTGCCTGTGGTGGTTCCTCATTGTGGAATCCCCTAGTCAGGGGAGAAGTAAAAGGAACATAAAGGAGATGCAGTTCACAGAGTCCACCACACTACTCAAAACCAAGGGTGGGTGCGGGGGCCAAGCAGGTACAGCCATTGTGTCAAGTGAGTTCTTTGTTCATCTTTGAACTTAAATTGCCCATATTTGGGCCTGATGATGTGTGGTCTATGTCAGGACTTGGGGAAGTGCACGGGCTAGAGCAGATATTTCAGATCTTGAATCACCGACCCCCCTGCATCTACCTGATTTGATTTCTGAGCCACGAATCCTCCCTTCTCTGATTCTAGGGAGATCCTGTCCTCTTGTCCCATCTAGAAGGTTGGGGTGGCCACATTGAATACTGTCAGAGCCACGCCTGTATCGCCTCAGGTGCATACCAGCGGACTTCCAAATGCCTCCTGTGACCTGCTCTTTGCTTGTTTGATTCGAGCCTTTCCTTGTCCTCTATAGCTTTCTCTGTCTGTTCATGGAAGGCTACAAGAGCTGGGGAATTAATAGCCCAAAAGTAGCCCTCAACCCATGATCCATGGGAGTCAAGGATAAATACCCCAGCTCCCTCACCCCCGGAGGCACATGAAGTCCAGGTTCATGTTCTGCATGGGCTCCTAATCCTCAGAGACAGGATTAAGCTCTAGTTGGTAATCTGCACTTTAACACACAAGGTGCTGGCTTTCCTCTCTTCCCTACCCCCTCGCTGTGACTCTCTGGATCACCTCCTAAATAAGCTACTTGTGCTCAAGTCCTTGACTCAGGCTTGCCAAGGACGGAAGACAGCACCATCAATGCTAAGTGCGTGGATTTAAATCCCACCTCTACCACTTACAACATGGTTCAGTTACTTAAGCTCTCTTTGCCTCAGTTTCTTTGTTTATGAGTTGGGCGTGATGACAGGCATTATTTCGGAGTATCCTGAAGATTACATGAGTGAATACTAGAAAGCGTTACAGTAGTACCTGGCATGTGGCTAATGCTCAGATGTTATTGACCATGAGCCCGGCCAGGTCAGGGCCTCACACTCTGTGTGTGCTATTAACTGTTCCTGGACAGGGCTTGGCAAGTATTTACTGAATTAAATTCTTGTCCTGACTCTGATCCATGTGTTCCTGACCCTGGCTCCTCATCCAGCCTTGACTGCATGTTTTATTGCTAGTCTGTGTCCTCAGACACTGGTCCCTGGTTCCCAGCTTATGCTGGCACCTGCCCTACAGTGCATTGATCCTTTGCTTAAATCAGTGATTATTTGTAGGCAGGTCTAGGAGACCCTGCCCTCAAAAGGCACACACCAGGCTGGGAAGGTCAGACTTGAGGGTGACATCTTCATGTCACATGAGGCCTACTTTCTGGTTTCTGTTCCGTTCACTGTGGGCACAGGGGCCAATAAGAGGCCCAGGAGAGCCTCTCTTAGGATCATAATTTTTAATTATCCATTGCTCTGTGAAGAGTAAGATCTACACAAATGTGAGTTGTGAATAAAAAACAACTTTGTCGGGGTTGGGGATGAGGCTGGTGGAGCCTCTCAATCCTCCTTAATGGGGGCATCACAATACAAAACAGGATCAGAAGGAAGTGGACAAGGAGCCTAGTCCCAGTGTGTGACTAACTCACCAGGTGACCTTGGACAAGGCATGTCCAGGCTCTGGGCCTTGGTGTCCTCACTGATAAAGTAAGGACACCAAGGACTTCCTTCTCTAATTCTAGGGAGACCTCACCAAAGACACAGGTGGGGGGGCCAGATGTTCAATTATCTACCTTGTGCCAGAGGATTTTCACCCTGCACTATTCTGCACATTGACGCTGTTATATAATGATGACCCCTGGTTTTATAGATGAGAATACCAAATTTGGGAGAAATTAGATGACGGGGGTAATGGCACAGAGTAACAGTGATGGATACTCAACAGTCACTGAGAGTAAACATGGGTGGCAGCAAGAGGTATGCGTGTTTGAGTGTGCCCATGCATAAGTATGTTTATGTGCACATGAACACGCGAGTTTGAGTGTGCCTACTTACATATATGTTTATATGTGTGTGCACGCCTGTGGTGTCTGGGGGAGGTTTCTCTGAGACACAGGCACTGTGTCTGACTCTCTTTTTCTCTTCTTCTTTTCTTCCCCACTTTTCCCTTTCATTTTTCTAGGCAGAACCACCTGAATTGGTTTTCTTTTTCTAGGAAAACAAAACCTATTTTTACCTGCTGGGAAATCTATAATAATTAACCAGATCTGCCAGGGGAAAGAAAAACCTGGGCCCTGCTGAGATGGCTCTAGCAAAGGCAGGATGTTCTCTGGAGGCGGTGCTGGTTAAAAATTCAGAAGGGGCACTGGCATATGATATGAGGTGCAGTCTTTTACTAAAGAGATTTAATGGCCCACAATTCAATTTGAACTGAAAGAATCCCCCTGACGACTCCTTATGAAGTCTTCCCGAGCCCTGAATCGATATCTATGGGGTTGGTGAGGAGCGACGATCGATTAGCTGTCTTTGCCAATGAGCATTACAAGCCAAAGGGGTTGGAGGGGAGCTGTGCGCACCATTACACCTAATAAAATCGGCACCTAGCGACTGCCTGCTGGGCCGTCCACACCAGCACAAAGGGTGGCAAGCACAGACCCCTATTGCCAAATTCCCTGGGCACCCATTGGAATAAATGACTCCAAAGTCCTCTCTCATACCCATGCACACATAGCAAGGGGCCCAGAAGCCAAGTTTCCAATAATTTTAATCCAGAAGATCCTGGGGTTAAGTCATGAGTTTCATTGTATTCGATCTAGTTGAGATCATAAAAGAAAATAGACAAGGTATTGGGTCATCACAATTACCTTATGCCACTGATTTGACAACCTCAGCTTCCAGAACTACAACACATCAAGTCCTTGACTCAGGCTTAAGACAATAGATGTTTTCTGGACATTTACCAAGAAAATAGATGTTTTCTGGACATTTACAAAGTCGTCATGATCAGATCTATGCATTAAAATCCAGGCACTACTCAAGGAAGAGCAATCCACACCTTTACTAAGAACCCATTACATCTTATTTGATTCATCTGGTCATACTAGTACTAGTACTCCATCTTAGTACTAGTTTAGAGCAAGTGAGATTTGAGTAGGAAGGGAACAGTTCTACTAAAGTTAGCAACTCTGCCAGCAACAAGAAGTAACAACTGGCTGAAAGTAAAACCCAAGTCGGGAGGGCACTGAAAAATGGAAGTTTTTAAGGCACAGGCAGATAGTTGTCCCTACATTAGTCTATTCAGGCTGCCAGAACAAACTACCACTGGGTGACTTAAGCAATAGAAGGTTATTTTCTCACAGTTCTGGGAAGTGGAAGACCAGGAACCCACAGAGTTGGTTTACAGACAGTGGCCTAGTGCTGTACCCTCACGTGGCCTTTTTCTGTGCTTGTCTACACGTGCACACTCACAGCTCTGGGCCTCCCCCTTCACTTACAGGACATCAGTGCTGTTAGATTGGAGTCCCACCCTTATGACCTCACTTATCATAACTACCTCTGCAAAGGCTCAAATATAATCACACTGGGGGTTAGTGCCTTTGGGGGGAGGCTAGGGCTTTTACACTTGATTTTGAGGGGCACAATTCAGTTCATATCAGTCCCCAAGGTCTGCAGTGCCCAGCACAGGACAGTAATTGACATTCGTGACACACAATTCAATTTGAAATAAAAGAATCCCTCAGATTTTTCCAGGTCAACTAACAGGAATAGTTTTCAAATCATATGCAGTTACTTCTTCTCTTTAAGATGGTAGGGAAACAAGGGATGCATGTTACCAACATTTCCCTTCAAAAGAAGGAGACTATTTACCAAAACATTGATCTTTAAGGGAAAGAGTTTCAATTATTTAAAAACAATATCACTCTTGTGAAATAGTTCTATTTTATCATTTCCATCAGCGTCCCTATGAAGCTGTTTAGGGATGTCACCCTCCAATTAGGATCATTTGAGAAATAACAGGGCTGTTAACAAAGGCGTGGGCAGATTGGGACACCACAAGAGGGTGTGCTGTAGGCCAGGCTAGTGAGGGTCAGACCCAAGCCTGAAGCCTGAGGTCACCAGACTCTGAGGCAGAGAAAGCTATGGGCTAAAAGCTGAAGCTTAGCTCTAGGGAGGCTGATCATGGAGATGCTACATTAACTACCTGAGCCGGCTGCACTTCCTCCCTTCAGGCTCCCTCAGGAGCTCCTGAGAGCTATACTCCACCCCAAAGCAGGACATCAAGGCAGCCCAGGGGTGGAGCACATGGTTTCAGCCTCCAGGGGCAGGGAGCAGGGTGGGGGGGGGGACAGTAAATGGAGGCTGCCCTGTTGCCTCACCTCTTCCCAGGAGCGCCTGGCTCTGTGACGAGTCACCTTGCACACCCCACTGTGTGTTGGTGCAGGTGCTGGAGCTAGTCAGCTCCCCTTCTTCCAGCCCTGGCCCTGCTGGATTCTCTTATGTTCCCCACAGCGGGGAAGAACTCACCTAATGTGTTTCTCCAGCTCCAGCCCACCCGTGTCCCACGATCAAACACACACATACATGTCCACCTCTTCAAAAGAAGAGAAATCCATTTCACACTAGAGGTGTTTCAGAACTGAGCCCTGCATTGATTTGAGCCTCTCCCACCCTGAGAGATTACGGAGCTGCTGCCGCCACCACCGGTGCTGAAAAGAACAGAGGCGGCTTCTGCGCACCTGCGCGCGCTGCTTCGCACCAAACCGCTCTAATTAGCACATTCCACGCTATGATTAGGCTTCCAGGGGAAACGTGCCAAATGCCATTAATTATGGATGTGATCTTAAATTATTCACTTGGAATGTTTTTTTTCCTTGATATGCCCCTTTCCTTGATATGCCCCTTTCCCACTAACTTTTTGTCACATCCAAGAATAGATCCAATTAAGCTTCAAAAAGCGGAAGTTTGTTATGTTAAAGAAAAGGTAAACTGAGAATTAATCACTTCTTTCCCCCAGTATTGATGGTGATCACAAAGCAGCCGAAGGAGGGACAGAGGTATGGTTTTCTTCCCGACCTTGTCTTTCTGAAGATCTTGGGGCACTGTGGCTCATGGGTACCACCTTTCCCACTTCTGACGGGCACCTGGATGGCGATTTCTTTTCTTTCATTTTTTCCCCCCAGTTTCTGGATTTGAACCCGCCACCTCTGCATATGGGGCCGGTGTCCTACTCCTTTGAGCCACAGGCACCGCCCTGGTGATTTCTTTAGGCCAGCTCCCGAGTTGATGGTACGTAAGTGATGTCAAGGGCACAATTCATGAGCAAATGATGTATTGAGGAAGCTGGGTGGAAATAGGGAAAACAGGACAGCAAAGGAAAAGAAGCCAGGGAAGGTGTGAGTTCAGGCAATGCCCCAGCCTCAGCCTGACGCCGCAAATCACAGAGGGGCTGGGCTCCCAGACTCCTGCATGAGACACGGTCTGCTGGTGGCCGGGAGGGGTATGAACTCCCAGGGACTGGCTTGCTAACTGCAAGTGTACAGTAGGCAGTGCCAGGGACCCAAACGCAGGTCTCTGCTGTGAACTTCAGGTGTGGCTATAAGAAGCAGAATAGAAGCTGGAGACTGAGCTCACAGAACTCTCAGAGACCCAGAAGGTTCCAGGTCAAGGTTCAAGATCTTCACTAAAGGGGGCTTAGCAGGTCACAGAGGGCAGAATAGAGATTGGAGGGCGATTCCGTTTTCAGCTCCCAAAAGGCAGCAGCCTGCCCCACGGTCTGCTGCTCAGGCCCTCTGGGAAGCCCGGCACCCCGCACCTGTTGGAGACACAGGCAATCCGGCCAGACTTCCACTCTAGCACCAGAAACTGGCCTAATGGCAGTGGGAAAAAAAAACTCTGAGGGTGTCCAGACTAAGTGCATTCCTAGAAATATTCACAAATGTAAAGACAGTTGACCGGGAGCGTTAGAACTTGATCTGAGGATGAGAAAAACAGGGCCTTCTCGCATACGTGAAGTGTGCTACACTTTACAGAAAATGCTCTCCCATCTGCTTTCGCAGTTGTGCCTTGAAATAAGACCCTGAGGTGATGATATCATGGCCCCCATTTATCAATGAGAAAAACTGAGACTCAGGAAGGTTATGGGACTGACTTCCACAAGTTGCTCCAGTACTAGATGGCAGAGCCAAGCCTCGAGTTCATGTCTTTTGATGCTAAGGCCTGAGTTCTCCCACCACAGCGCACTGTCTCCCATGAGAAGAACCTAGCAGAGAGGAGAGGGGGGATTCTGAGGGGAGACACAGGCATGTGAAGAGTGTGAGGAAATGGGCAGGGTTTGGTTAATATTCGTCTTGTAGCAGAGTCAGAGTAGGTTGTTCCCACTCTGCGACATGCCCCTGCCAGTCACAGTGGAATGAAATCATCTCCCCCTAGAAGGAACCCAGCCCTGAAAGAAAATGCCAAGTGGAAGGGGCTGCTCAAGGGGCTCTGGGCCCTTGCAGACGAGAGCCTGGCAAGGCCGGGAGGCCAAATGCTGAGGAGGAAACACGCAGAGGCTGGAGCCCGAGGCTGCGCTGGGCAGGTGGGCACTGCTGGTCAGAGGCCCAGGCTGGCGAAGCCTGCTGCCTGTGTCCTAGAGATGCTGGGACCCAAGAGCAGGAGTGTGGAGCCAAGATGCCCAAGGACAGAGCTGCTCCCAGGGCAGGGGCTGTGTCTCCTGTCCCCTCTCAGCTTCTCAGCGGTATTTGGTAAAAATGGACTGTCACATCAGCTCAGCAGATATTCAGTAAGCGTCTACTGCTTACCAGACATGGCCTAGGCATCAGCATTCAGGGAGGAGAGAATGGGTGCGGGTCTTCCCTTCTCGGCTATGTGCCCAGTTTCCCAAGACTAAACACACACTTTACGATTGTGGTATTTTAAATTCTGTCTACACTATAGTTAACTCTTCCCTTCAAAAGGTGGACCCTCAGCTTGGCGCCTGTGGCTCAACGGGCTAAGGCGCCAGCCACGTGCACCTGAGCTGGTGGGTTCGAATCCAGCCTGGGCCCGCCAAACAACAATGATGGCTGCAACCAAAAAATGGCCAGGCGTTGTGGCGGGCGCCTGTAGTCCCAGGTACTTGGGAGGCGGAGGCAGGAGACTCGCTGGAGCCCACGAATTGGAGGTTGCTGTGAGCTGTGATGCCACAGCACTCTATCCAGGGTGACAGCTTGAGGCTCTGTCTCAAAAAAAAAAAAAAGGTGGATCCTGCGGCAGTGCCCATAGCTCAGTAGTTAGGACGCTGGCCACAAACACCGAGGCAGGCAGGTTCGAATCTAGCCCGGGCCAGCCAAACAACAATGACAACTGCAACACAAAAATAGCCGGATGTTGTGGTGGCCACCTGTAGTCCCAGCTACTTGGGAGCCTGAAGCAAGAGAATCCCTTAAGCTCAAGAGTTAGAGGTTGCTGTGACAACATGGCACTCTACTGAGGGTGACATAGTGAGACTCCATCTCAAAAAAAAAAGGTGGACCCTGATTCCATTGCATGTAGGCTGGACCTAGTGGGGTTTTTTTGTTTGTTTGTTTGTGGTCAAGAGAATGTAAGAGAACGTGTTGTGTGTGATAGTGTGTGACTTCCAAAGCTGGGTTGTAAAGACATTGCTGCTTCAGTCTGCCTCTCTCTTGAATTGTTCACAGTGGGGGAAGCCAGCCAGCCTGCTGTAAGGACATCCATGCTGCCTTGGAAGAAGGTGACATGAGGGGAACCTCAAGCCCCAGTCAGACCTTCAGTTGACTTCAGCCCCGACTGACACCTTGACTGCAACCTCGGGAGAGACTCCCAAGCTAGAATCACCCAGCTAAGCTACATCCAAAAGCCTGACCCTATTGCTGTTCAAGCCACTGAGTTGGAGTAGGTTGTTACATAGCAATAAATAACCAACACTGGAGAGTATAGAGTACCCAGATGGGGTGAAAATGGGCCTTCTTGGTTCCACCTGAGGCACAGACAGTGTCAAAATAAAAAGAACAGACAACCTGGCTCTAAAAGCTTTTGAAAATAATGGGCAGCTTTGCTAAAGGTTCTCTAGAAGGGAGGGGGGAGGAATGAAGTAGGAATCACCTTTCACAGCAGAGAGCAGAATTTGAGAATCTTCTGTAGGCTCCTCTTCCTTCTGAAAACTGCTCCCCAGATGCAGCTGCTTTCCCCAGAAGCCCAGCCAGCAGCTTCTGCCCAGCCTGCCTCCCTGGCACTTCCGTTGGCTGCGTCCTCCCAGTGTTCTCTCCCACTCTTACTGAGACCAGCTCAACAGAGGTAAATCCCAATGCAGAAAACCCCCTTGGAAGGTGGAAATGGCTGTGCCCCTGTATAAGCTAGTCCTTGTCACAACACTAAGAGCAGTGGCGGACAAATGGGCCGGTCAGGGAGCTTCCAGAGGAGAGTGTGCCTGCTGGGGGTCCAGGAAGGTCACGGAGGGATGAGCGTGAGAGTTGAGTTGCTCAGGAGGAGAAGCATTCTGCAGCTAGTGCAAAGGCATCACCACATATGGGGGCGGGGACAGCTTTTTGGAGGGAACTCCAGGGTTCAGGGGCCTCTGGTCGACTTGCCTGATAGGCTTTGGGATTCTCAGAGGAACTCGAGCTCACCCTGACCTTGGATTATTTTCTCTTTGTGGGATTTAGCTTGGTCACCAATCACTTGTGAGGCCTCTATCAGCAAGCTCCCCTCTCTCAGCCTCAGTTTACTCCCTTTCAATACAGGAGGCTTCAGAGGGTCATGATTCCCAAACTAGCTCAGAAGCCCCTGGAGAATTAGTTAAAAATGCTGATTTCGAAATCAACCCATCAGACATTCTGAGTCCTAAGAACCAAGGTGAAGCCTGGCAATTTGCATTTTAAAGGGGACTTGGTATATGCAGGTGTCCCTCACATTCTAGTAGCTTCCAAACTGTCCTGCTGCTAAGAATCACCTGGGAAGTTGCAAAACAGTTTCTGGACCCCCATGTAGACGCTGGTTCCGGGGTGGGGGTCCCCAGAGTGCAGTCCCAGAAGCAGCAGCAGCACCTGGGGACTCCTGGGGATATGTGATGCGTGTAAACTTGAGGCCCACACTAGACCTAAGGAATCAGAACCCCAGGGGTGGGGCTGGCCATTCAACTAGCCCTCCTGGTAATTCTGGTGCACACTAAAGTCAGAGCACCTCGGCCCAGAGCTGGCATTCTTTAACAATGCAGAATCAACATTGGAAAAGTTGGGAAACCTTACAAACATCAAGGATCCGCCCAGCTGCTGGTGTCTAAGGTTCTCGGAGGGCCTGGATCATCCTCAACTTATTTCTGGGCTTCTCAAGGGTAAGGTATCTGGGAAACAGCAAGGATCTCCCCTTTATAAGCAAGTAACATCCAGAGGATCAGGGGACCAGGTACTTAAAACTCTTTGCTACCGCCTCACCTCACACCCTTTGCCTCAGCAACATGCATACACATCCACTCCATTCACTCCTTCACGCCTGGCCTCTAGCACTCCCCTGGGAAGAAGACGAAGCCATGAAAAAACTTCCCAAACCCGAGATTTACCAAGAAGGAGGCCAAGTCAGCAGGGTCTACTTCCTTTTATTAATTCATTCCCTTTAGCTGACATCTCATTTTCTTGACGGTGACCTGCAGAGCTTGGCTCCCTGCCCCAGCAGCTCACCACACCCCCAGGCAAGAGCACCATCTAAGAATAACAAAGAGATTAGAGCAGGCCAAGCAAAGAGAAAATGGCCTGCTCCCTCTGCTCCCCCCTGAAACACATTGTTTCTGGGGGACACCCCTTGTCTCAAGGCTGTGACAGTGAAAGGTTCCCAGCCTCCTGCTGTTGTGTTAGAGGCTCCAGCAGACCTTCTCCCCCTGCCTCCTTCATCCACTGTCTAAAATTCCACCAGCAGCATCCCATTCCTTCCAGCCTCTCACCTACACACGCTTACTTCATTTACTTATTCATACAACATTTATTTACTGAGCACATTCTTGCTCCAGGTATTATGCTAGGAATTGAGGATGCTTGCAATTCTATGTGACCTGAAAAATAATTTAAAGTAAATCTTGGCAAACAAAGCTTGACCCTAGCAGCTTTATCAGAGCTGCTTCCAAAAGCTGATAAGATAAATCCCTTATAAGTGGAAGGGATGAGACTTTGGGAGAAGAGGGAGAGAAATAGAGAGCACTGGAGAAAACTTTTCTGATCTTGGCTTAGAGACAGGTTAATTGAGTAGTTAATGTGCTCTAGAAACTTCACTAAGGGCTCAAATAAAAACCTTCATGGGGGTATCACCAAGCAGAATTTATCTAGGTTTGCTGAGAGACAGAATCCTGGTTTACCAATCAAAAGAAGACTGAATACTAGTTCTGGAAGGTCCTATGCCTGTGATCTTGGAAGTTAGTGCTGAGAAAAATCTCAAGGCTAAGTAGAGGCTGTCAGGGGGTGGATGAGTTCCCAGCTCCAGCCCACTCCCAGGGCCCCTGTATTTCTCCTAGAGCGTCCCCTCTTGCATCTCTCTATGCCTCCACTTTCCCAGTGCTTGCAGCCAGCTCCTAACTTCCACGGTTCAGTTCAGGAGCCAGTCTGAGCTCCTTCAACTGCCTAAGCCCAGGCCACTGGCTTCAGAACCTGCACTATAAGCCACAAGGCAAATCTTTGAGCTGAGAAATGAAGGTCCTGTCCTTGGGGAACTTATGCAATAGATAGTCAAGGCCTTAATAGGTAGGTGGCATTGTTTGGGAAGAGTTGAGATCAAGAAGACATGCCAGGTGCAGGGAATAGCAAGCACAAACGTCCAGAGAGTGGAAGGGGTGTGTGTGTGCAGAGAAAGATGAGTGGCCCAATTCAGCTGTCTTTTCTCAGATCCTCACCACCCTGCAGAAACTAGCCTTTGGATACTTCAAATAGACAACTTTCCAAAATCATTCATCTTCAGCTTTGATCTGAGTCTGATAATTCTTTGTTCAGTGATTGACATTTTACTCAGGGCAGTAATAAAGTAAATTATTCCTCTAAGCACAGAGATTGATAAAATTGAGTGTGTGTGTGCATAACTGCTCACATTCAGAGGGGAGGCAGGAAGGTGGTAGGAGGGGACTGACTAAATGAATCTGGCCTGAGATTGAACATTTCCCCTGGGTCTACTTTGAACAAGACCAGTCGATAGAGTCTAGTAGGAAATGGGCAAGGGTGGGGAATGGCTGTGCATGGCTGTCTCATCATTCTTTCAGTATAGCTCAGAATATGCTGTCCTGGTCCCTCTCATGAAGTTAATGAGACAGTGAACATCTCTGGGCTTGCCTATGATGTGATCCAACATCTTGTGTAAGTACATCAGTGCAATAAGTCCCTCCCTCTCAGAATGACAAATTTCTCTTTCTAAACTCTAAGCAGAGACCACTCTCTTTGTAGGAGAAATTTCATCTCTCCAAATAACCATGTTTGCCTCCTTTTATACGTTACCATAGACTATATAACCTACCCATTGGTGACTTAGAAATTGTGTCCTGTAAGTTTAATATTACTCTGTGTGATGGGTTACAGAAAACAGAATGGCCCCAGTGGAAATTTCCATAGAAAGTGGGAATAATTTTTCCTGGAAAAATGCTGTTGGACAAGATAATAAAAATCCTTTTGTTTCTTGAGAAGTGATACCAAAAGAAGCCCAGGGACTGTAGTTTCTCTAGAAGATTTGGAAGATCTGGAGGGCACTGACTACTCTAGCAAGAAACACAAGATCTTCAAGACTGAGAATGCATATTTGAGAGATGAATGAACTCAGTCAATGCCTGTTTGAGAACCATGGGAGAAATGATAGGAATAAGCACCATTGTATCCAAGGTAGACCAGTGGTGAAAACATAAGGTACATGTTTCTGAAAGCTGAGCATGGAGAGTCTCCCTGTCTGAAGTTGGACTTAATCCTTTTGCATATACACTTATTAGGGATTGCTGGTTCTGGCTCTAAGAGACCAACCAACCTCACCCAAATAACTCTTAAGCATAACACATTTTTCTTTTTGCATGGGCTGCCAGAACATTCAGAGGTAAATCAGTGTTCAGCTAGTGATTGGAAGTCCAGGTTCTTGAGATGTCTGTTTCTTGGTAGCTCTTTTTCTAGTTTATGTTAAGATCGTGCTTTAAAAAGAAGGAAAACAACTAAATAACACTAAAAAAGAACTGTTTTTCAAAATCAACTCCTATTCTCAAATAGTGACTTTTCTTTTTTTTTGAGACAGATCCTCAAGCTGTCACCCTGGATAGAGTGCTGTGGCATCACAGCTCACAGCAACCTCCAATTCCTGGGCTCAAGCGAGTCTCCTGCCTCTGCCTCCCAAGTAGCTGGGACTACAGGCGCCTGCCACAATGCCCGGCCATTTTTTTTTTGGTTGCAGCCGTCATTGTTGTTTGGCAGGCCTGGGCTGGATTCGAACTCACCAGCTCAGGTGTACATGACTGGCGCCTTAGCCCGCTGAGCCACAGGCGCCGAGCCAGGAAATCCTTTTTATGTCTCTGAGCTTTCTCTGTCCCTTTTGCACTGTGAACAAACACGACTCTCCCAATGCACACATTAACTTCTACGGAATTTATTGCTGTAAATTTGGTAAAATAATTTATGAATAAGAAGTTTTCAAGGGTTTAATTGGAAATATCTTCCCTCCGCCGTCATTACATAGAATATGGGGACATTATTCAAAACTCTTTCAAGGAAAAATATTTCCAAATCAAATTACTTTTAATAGAGTAAGGTTTTTTTCCACATGAATAAATATTTCAATTGAAATGTATAAAAACCAATTAGGCTCCCATTTATCTCTGCTTAGAAACTGGGTCTGACTTTTCTTCTCAGTATGAGGCTGCGCCCAGTGGTGCATGTGACTGGGCTGCTGTATGAAAGCCTCAGCCCCATCTCCTACCCTCAGCAGTGTCACCATTGCTCCCAGGGACCAGTAAACTGCATTATGCTTAAATATAACAGGGCCTTGCCAGAAAGTAATTTTTAAGAATAAGTTGTTTTTTTTCACTTCGTTTAATAATTTAAGGTCACTTATCAAACCGGACAGTAGGGAACAGTAGCTAAGTCTCTCTGTGGACTCAGACTGCCTCGCCTTTAAGTCCAGCTCTTACTAACAGAAGGGCAGCTCGTGTGCACGTTACCTGCTTTGTATGTGATGTCATCGCCTCCTCTGTCCAACGCTGCCCCTGACTATACCTCCTGCATGGAATGCACTAAGAACGGAATGACTGAAAGACATAAGGTCAGGACTTAAAGGAAGAGTGGGAGACAATGCTGTCCACTGGTTTGCAGGCTTTGGACGTGTTCTGTGAGTTCTCTCTGCTGGCCAATAGCTATGCAGTGAAGACAATAACGGCTTATTTGAAAGGGTTGTGATGTCAATGAGTTAATACAAAGAGCTCAGAGTAGAACCCAGTGTATCATAGGCACGGTATACATAGTTTTTAAAAACAGACACGTGTTAGGCTGTGCCATTTATAATATTTTTTAAATTCCTAGTATACGCCTTGTACATTATATTATCTTCCTTTAATTTTATTTTCACAATGACCTAGTGAAGTATTATTATTATTATTTTCAGATATCAAAACTGAGTTTCGAACTTGGTGGAGTTCATTTACAAGGCATTACTCAGTTAATGGCTGAGAGAGAATTTACTTGAAGTCAACAGACATTTGAGGTTACACTTTATTTTGAGCACCAACTGAAATGATTCCAGAAAATTCTATTGAATAAATTTCTTGACCAATCCTGGGAAACTATTCCCTTAAGTTAAACCAGTCTAATTTAATATCTCTTTCACATAAGGAATGATCCAGCACAGGCAATATTCAAATGAGCTTGCAGTATGCACAAAGCAACTCGCAAAGGAGCTAGCAATGATGGGGTCCTATGATGACTAAAAGGGGCACTAGGATTCACGAGTTTCTTAGCCACACGGCGGTAGAGAGTCGTTCGCTACAGTGTTTTCCAAGAATTAACTTTCTTTTTCTTTTTTTGTTTTTTTATTAAATCATAGCTATGTAAATTAATGTAATCAAGGGGTACAATGTGTTGGTTTCATATACAATCTGAAATATTTTGGTCAAAATGTTTAGCATAGCCTTCATGGCATTTTCTTAGTTATTGTATGAAGACATATGTAATCTGCATTTACTAAGTTTCGCCTGTACCCTTCTAAGATGCACCGTAGGTGTAGTCCCACCAATTTCCTTTCCTCTACCCATCCTTACCCCCTCTCCTCCCCTCCCTTGCCCCTTTCCTTATGTTCTTGTGCTATAGTTAAGTTATAGCTTTCATACGAAAGCTATAAAATTCACTTCATTTTAATAATCTTGAGACTTTTTGTATGCTATTAAAGGATCTTTACTTGCTCTGAAATGCCTTTGTGCATATGTTAGAAATTGTGTTTGGTTTTCACGTGGTGCCATTTATAAATTGGACCTTGAGGCTAAGCCACGATGGTTGCATTTAGTGAACAATAAATAACAAACAGAAAGGGAAACATTGAAAGGATAAACATTTGTGAATTTTCAAAGCCCCAATTAATTGAAATCGAACAAATCTCTCTCAGTTTAAGCAACCCTATCATAGAGAATTTAATAGGTAATAAATTGACAGAATCATAATAAAAAGATAAAACTGCATTTAATGGATTTCCTACTCTGAGCAGGTTAGTCTCCACACATTATCTCATGTCCTTACACCAGTCAGATGGGACAAATAATTCTTTAATTTTTTAGATGTTCAAAGGGAAATTTAGAGAAATTAAGTAATTAAGCAAGGTCACAGGTCAAGTAATTATAACAACAAACACCATTTATTAACCTATTAACACATGTGAGATACTGTTTTGTGGGGGGTTTAGGTATTTATTGATCAAATTTATTTGGTAAATGTTTATGGTATACCTCCTATGCACCAGGCACTCCTCTCATCCCTAGAGACAAGGCAGGATCCCAAGTGGCATGTTCTTACAGAGTTGGTGTTCTAGCTGGAGAGACAGTGAACAAACAAGCCCATTTCATGGTTTGGAGTCACAGTACTTAAATATCATACAGGTAATACATTTCTCAGAGGAGAGAAACACAGAGGGCTGGAGGACTGCAGCCTCCCTGAGGAAACAAGTGAGGGAACGAAGTTCGGTTGATGCCCGTCAGGTTACCCTTGTGCAAATTTAGTTGACACTTGTCACTGTGGCCAAGTCCAGGATAAGAAGCAGGGACAAGAACATGGAGAGTACACAAGAAATGTCAGACACAGAAACTGACAATGAACTTGGCTGGTTTGTTTCTTTCACCCCTCGCTACCACAGTGTGGGTTTTAGGAACACATGCTTCAGAAAAAGTCCTTGGTTTGATGCCGTCTCCAGGGGAGTGCCCAGAGCCCAAACTACTTACACTTACTATATGTTTTCTTGTTTGTAGGTTAAAGAAAATGATACCTTATGCTGCAATGGAGTAAATGATTATGTCATCCTAAATCATATGTTGAAATCCTAACTCCCAGGGAGGGTGTTGGGAGGAAAGCCTGTTGGAGGTCATTGGGTCACACAGGTAGTGGTCTCATGGGTGAAATCAGTGTCCTTATAAAGGAGTCCTCAGAGAGACTTCCCACTCCTCCCACCATGAAAGGACACAGCAATAATGTGCCATTAATGGGCCAAAAAACAGGTCCTCAGCACACACTGAAGCTGCCTTGATCTTTGACTTCCCCACCTCTAGAACTGCAAGAAATCAATTTCTATTATTTAGAGATCACCAGTTCTTGATATTTTGTCCCAGTATCCTGCATGGTCTAAGACCCTGCTTCATTAGTGCTGGCAGGATTATTGAACTCTGACTCTCTCATGTGGCTCCTACTACTTGCTTCCTCTCAGAGTCTTCTGCCCGTGTGCCACCCCACACTCCCATCCAATTCCGTCGGGCATGTGCTGTCCAGCTGCTTTGCTCTTCGATTGGGCCTCGCCTGGATCCCTCTTACCCAGATTTCACTGTGGCTCCTCCAGGCACCTTCTTCGTGTCCGTGCTCATATGTTCCCTGCTCAGTAAGGCCCGTAAAGACCTCACTGAAACGAATGCCCGACATCATGTTGCCCGCCCTTCTGCAGGTCCAACTCCACGGTCCTCATCATCTCCAGGCTGGGCAGCGTCAGGTTACCGCACAGTGCACATGAGGACACAGTGCCCACTGTATAGAAGGAAATAGCCCAATCAGAAAAGGCAGGAAAAAAGTGAACATTTAATCCTGGGACACAGGTGAACATCAGGGGAAGAGGACTGGGATTGGATCTTGAGAGGGCTGGGGCAGGAGGAGGAGGCTGCCCGAGAAATTTGGATAGGAGAGAACATCGTAATTTGGGAGCAGTGGCCAGTGCCCGAAGTTTAACATCTTAGAAAAAGTCAGCTCGAAGAAACCCCAGTGTGCTGTGGGGGTGGCTCTTTGAAGCTCAGGCACAAGAATGATTAAGAGCAAACTCCATACAGGCAGCAGGACGCAGGGTCAGAGGATTCAGGTAAGAGCCAGAAGGCCTAGAGAGGCAGAGGTGGGAGTATGGGAATTGATTTATATAAAACCAGAAAAAACATCACTTGACCATGTTTTCCAGGTAGACCGACAGGGCACTACTTAACTAAGAGAACTAAGATAAAGATGTACGTATATGGGTACCGGCTCTCTATAGGCTGACGCTAATAGCAGGAGAAGGTTCCATGGACCTGAGCACCCTGGAATCAGTGCAGATGGTGGAATACTGGAAAGGAAGAGGCTGGGTGATAGCATTTAACTGTCCGGGAAAGATGTAACTATAAAAGCATACGGGAGGGGCTGGGGTGGTTAGCAGAGCAACTTGACCCTGGGATGGATCTGTGGTGAGATCTTTAATAGATCATGGTATTCAGTGGGGCAAATTGGACCATAGCTGACTGGGATAGTATTTGACTTGTACAACAAATGAAAAATGAAGTAAGGAAGGAGAAAGGGAGGGGACTGAGGGAAGGAGGCAGGGAGGACCCGAGGGAGAGGGAAGGGAGGCAGGGAAAGGGTGAGTAAAAACTGCTGCCCAGAAGGCAGATAACGGTATGAACACCACAGCCCCCGTATAAGAGAGTCAGGCCCAGAATTCACTAAGTAAAAGACTGAAGGGAGGGCAGAAGGGAGATTCAGCAATGTTGCCACAAGTTGTTAAATATTCCCCAGATCCTTCTCAGAAAAAAAGCCTATGATAATACATGTAGCTGCCTAAAATTGTTTAGGAGAAAAAAGAATACCCAGACTTTGTCAGAATTGTTGGCTTTGAGTTCTGATATATCACTGCAGAGAAAACAAAGTGCTCTCAGAATCTCCTGCTGCTAAGGGCCTCATTGAGACCATCGTGATTGGAATTCTAGGCCAAGTCACCTCCCAAGGGATTCAGTCTTTCTGCACATTGTCTCTGTTAGCATTTCCCTAGTCTCCAAGTGGATAATTGGAATAAATATATTTCGTGGCTAGCAGAACACTCATTTGGGTGCTGTGATCTATGGAATAAGAGCAGTGCTGCTAGTGAGGACCAAGTAAAGTCCCCAAAGTGGCCTTTGTACCACCTTCCCCTCAGCCAGGGTAAGAAATCAGAAATAATAATAAATACAACCTATGGAAACTACAGGAACTAAGCCGCCCTGAAATAGTCAGAGTTCTAAAGGACGCTGCAGGGCTGTTGCCCATTATAATCACATTCCGTGAGTTTGGACAGCCTCCCAAAATCAGGATGGCTTTTAGAAAATGTCAGTGGTGTGCCACAGACTTAGCCAAATGATAACCACACCTGGAGGCCCACATGTGATGTGGTGAGTCGCCTGGAATGTGAATAAGTTAACCTGGTGGATAAGTTCTTCTCCAAATACGTCAGTAAGGTGGTACAAAAGACACCTTGATTTATGTGAGAAAGACAGTTATGTTAACTGTCCCTGGGCATGAATAATTCTTCTACTTTCTGTCACAATATAGCCCAAAGGGACCTTGAGCATTGCTCTAAACTGAGTATTCATGTCCTCCTAAAATTCTGGTTTGAAATCTAATCTCCAATATGAAGATATTAGAATATGAGGCCTTTGGGCACTGCCCTCACTAATGAGATTAGTGTTCTTATCAAAGAGGCCCCAGAGGAATCTGTCACCCTTTCCATTGTGCAAGGATACAGCGAGATTGCACCAGCTGTGACAGGAGTGGGCCCACACCAGACACTGAAACAACTGTCACCTTGATCTCCAACTTTCCAGACTCTAAAGGCTCGCGGCATTAGAAAGGTTGAGAACCACTGATCTAGAACTAAAAGAAATAAATTTCAGTGGTTTGTATGACACCCCATCTGTAACAGTTTTGTTATAGCAGCCTGAGGATTAAGATAAGCATTGTTACTGTCTCTAGAACAGCCTGCTGATCTGTGATACTGCTGGCAGGATGTTAATAGGATCTCATGAGTAGAAGCAAGTACTCTAAATCCTCTGCTAACACATGGGGAGTCAGAAAAAGAGAAACTCAGCAATAATTTGGAGGTCTGTGTATAAGTTGATTGTTAGGGGCCTGGTGGTTTGGAGCATGCTGGGACATTGTGCCCAAGGTGGAAGACAAGGTCCTGCCTCTCACAACTACTATTCCCTAGCAGGAGGTGCAGCGGTGGGCCTCTTGGGGTTTTGCAATGAGCACATCCTGCACAAAAGAATAAGAGTAAGCACTCTGCTTACTCACCTTGTAACCTAAAAGGCTTTTGGGTCCAAACCCAAAGAGGCTCTTCACCAGGTTGAGGTACAGTGCAAGAAGCCATGTCACTACAGTCATTGGACTTCACAGAGCCCACGAACCCATGGCACAGGGAACTGATGAGGTCATCATTTGAATCTGACTAGAGTTGTAGACCACAGTTCTAGGGTTTTAGAAAAAGTCTGTGTCTTTGGTGGCAGAAGACAACTTGATATTTGAAAAGCAGCTCCTGCCATGATATAGGCCATACTAGAGAGAGTTCCTGACCCTGGAATATTCAGTCACTGTGTTACTGGCATGATAGGAGCTCATCCTTAGCTAAGAAATGAAACATTAAGGTTGTAGATAAAGTGTCAGCTCAAGGACAAGGAGCATTGAGGAGCCGTCTTCTAAGTGTGTGTGCTAAATAGACAGCGAATATACTGTGCTGTGTCCTCAGAAGCTAGCTGTGAGGCAAGAGGTAGAAGTAAATGCCTTTCTCGCCACTATTCAGGATTGTGGGCTTATGGAATTTGTTTTCCCTTTGCCCACAGACCTAGGCCCTGTTGTAACGCAGACTCCTGTTTCTGAGGCACAGATGGAGAAACACTTTAATCAGGTTGCAGGGAAGAAACGTTCTACATCTGTGATAATCATATTGTCACTTTGTGCTTCTCACTCAGTGGACCAGCAGGAAAGTGAGGCATTACATTTCTGCCCCCGACTGCCATCATGCTGCCCTCCTTTGTGGACGGTGAGGACTGTGCCTCACAATCTAAGAGATTCTCTGATGCTTCTGTGCAGAAGGTTAAGAGTGAAATGGCGGTGTTAGCAATCCTGAACAATGAGGGCACAGCACCTGAGGACACGGAATACATGGGGATGAAAGTCATTCTGCCAGGAATTTGCAAGTTAGTCTAGCTGAAATGAAGAATTCTAGAATGTGGGGTGCATAGTAAGCATTCTAGCTGATTTCATTAATCATCTGCATGAAGTCTTGCAGAGATCACGGTTGGCCATCAGCCTGAAGAATATCTTGTGACAGGGTAGACTTAATAGAAGGCAAAATGGGACAAAGATGTTCAAGAAGAGAGTTGTCATACCCCCCAACTACACCACATCCTCTCCTCTAGACCCCACTTTTTGTTCCAGCCACTGCTGCACTGACTAGTTCCACACAGGTGTGTGGTGCAGGTGCACCCTGCTGTCCTTTACCTTGGACCTGTCCCACAGATGCCTCCCTTCCCTTATCTGACTTTGCAGGACGATGTGTCCACAGAAATCTGCCTGCAACTCATCATGTGCTTTCAGAAATAAATGGATGTTGGCACTCATGTGGTCACCTTCAGTAGCTGGGAGGAGAAGTCAATGGATAAATACCCTTCCTGCATTCCCCAGGAAGCTAGTTACTTGTCAGAAAGCCTTGTAGTGATGAACAACTCATTAATGAAGAATTATTTGGTTTTTTCTCCTCCCTTGTTAAGTCCCCTTTCCCTTATACCAGTCACCTATGACATGAAAATGTGCATTGTAAACAGTCCAAAAATCATCTGACAAAGGCAATTTCGATTTCAGAGTTGGATGCAGGCAAAAGCAGCTAAAATAATGGTTTCCCCATGCTGTAATTAACCAACATAATCCTAAATGTCAATCTCAGTACTGATTCTTCAAAAAGTTCTTGGTTCTGCTTGATCATCTGGAATTTGGGTCAGAACCATTTTCACCCAGAGGCACCTTAGTGTTTCCCTCTACACCTAATAACAAAAAGAAACAGGATTTCCTTATCATAGTGGCTAGGATAACCTGAAAGGCACCAGCTCTTGGAATCCAGAGACCTGAGTTCTCACTGTAGTTTTATGAATACTAAAATAAGATCCTTGGGGAAATCACTTACCCTCTCAGATCCTTTTCCTTCTCCCATTAAAATGAAGTCCAAGAGATGTTCTTAAAGGTAAATTAAGAGGCAAAAAATCTTTTTTGTGGGAAAAGAATTTTCCTATGCTAACCCAGATCTATCAAAAAATTGGGAGTGGATTCAAAAGGAAAAACCAAACATTACCCAAGTGTTGTTAATTTTTGCACGCATCTGGATGAAGATGAGGAAGAGGCGATTGCAATGCATCTAAAACATCCCTGGGGTTTATGGTGTTATGATGAATGCCATAAGCATTCATTGCATGATTCTGGCCTCCTGTCTCATGGGGAGGGGAACCTGAGAGTTCCTCGTGACTTTGAGATCTCTGCTCAGTGCTCTAGTTGGTTTATGAGAGTGTCTGCGTTTGAGCCTAGCCACATCTTAACCACCACAAACAACTAGCAACAGCTTGAAACCAGCAGTCCAGCAGCCATTGGAGAGGGAGGCAAGTTTTAGAGGCCGAATTTAATTCTCTACTTTTAATGAATGAAGCACTTTATGTGTACTTTTAACCTTCTGTGGCACAGTAAGGAGCCAAAGTTTTGCAGTAGTTGTAATCACAGATCTAACTCCCAAGCGGGAGGCAGGTTGAGCAGGGAATAGTTTGATGAATAAAACTAACTGGTGAGGAAGTCTCTCTGCTTTAATCAGTCTGAAATATGTTGTCAAGCATTTTATAGGTGCTTACAATCACTTCTTGAAGATGAAAGTCATGAGATGCTTTCTCAAGGAGTGAAGATCTTAGGCAGGATTTTCACCTTCATTGTGCAGATGTGTGGGACAAGACACAGAAGAGAGAAAAGGTGATGTGGTGACTGGGGATTGGATTTATGACTCCCTCGCAGACTTTTCTTTTCAAATTTATATTTTTCATATTTCTCCATATCTTGTTTCTATAAACTGACTTCATTAACTATATTACTGTTGTTACTTCTTTATAAACCTTTCAGCAATTTCTTATTCAATATAGGTATTTGCCACCCTTGTAATGATGCAAGTTTAATTAGTAATCTATTTATTCCATTCACTAAGCCACAAATGAAGATTTTCCTAAGATGCACCTCCTCATCTCATACAATACAGCTGCCAGCTCAAATAATTTAGCATTTCCCTTTGATGATGGGGACTGGTGCAAGAGTTTTAGTTTGTCTGTCTTTGGAAATGCTGAGCCATCCAGTGATGAATGGGCTCTGCAGGAATCTCAGTTGTTGATGTCCATTATTCCTGAGGCCAAGAAGTCTGGTGCTCAAAATTAGCTTCTTTCACTTTCCCATGACTCCCTTTCTGCATCTGTGCTTGGAAAATTACTCTGCGAATATGCTCAATTCCATATTTCTATAACCCTTTTGCATGTACATGCAGGTAAATTTAGCCATGAGCTGTAGTGTGACCTTTTACCTGGTGCTATTTTTGCCTTTCATCCTCATGCATGGTTTCATATGAGTGAGTTGTTCTGTTCTATAAAGAAGCATAGTAAAATTATTTTGTTTATCTGTGTGTGTCTTCTGCTTTTTTTCACAGGAGCAAACTCAGGTGGAAAACTCCACTGCACAAGGTAGACTTTCTCTTTCCCATAATTCTCTCACCCCAAGGTATCCTGTACTCCCCCGCATATTATTAATGAAGACCTCAAAAACCCAAAATGTTCCCCAACATTATTTATATTATAAGCTAGCTCTTTACTCATATATTTACTGTGAGACTTGTTTTGATTGGCTTTACTATTCTTACAATTTCTACTATTGCTGATTACTTCTATCATGTATTTTTATAAGTAGCACTTTTCTCATTCTTTTGTGAATTTGCTCTGAATTCCCATATCTGTTGCCTTATTTGAAATCCTATTGCCAAAGAGTATTCCTAAAGTCATCAAATTCGTCTCCCTGTTACTTAACTAATCTATTCTGATCTATTCCCTCAATTATGACAAGACAGATTACTGTTTATAATCCTTCCTCTGATTCTCTTTTCTTTCTAAATTATAAAAAAGAAACTGAAAAATCTAATTTTATTTCATTGTGGCTGAAGAACATATTTCATATTATTTCTATACTTTTAAATTTACTGAGTTTTTTAAATGATATAAAGTACAATTTATCCTGGAGAATGCTCTAAGGGCACTGGAGATGTATTTGTTGCTGTTGGATGGCATATTCCATAGATGAATAGTAAGATTGGTTGGTGTACATCTTTGTTCTAGTCTTCTATTCTCTTGTTGATATTCTGTCTTGTTTTTCCATTCATTACAGAAGGCTGAATATATAAGTCTCTAATTGTTATTGTTGAATTGTATATTTCTCCCTTGATTTCTGTCTGTTTTTGCACATTTTGGTGCTATGTTGTTAGGTAATATATGTTTATACCTTCTAACTGATATCTCTTTTTGAAGGATTGCCCTTCTATTATTCACAAAAGGCTCCCTCTCATCTATAGCAATGGTTTTTGTTTTAAATTCTATTATCTAATATAATTACAGCCTCTCCAGCTTTTTTGTTGCCCTTGTTGTGCATAGTATGTTTTTCCATTCTTTTATTCTCAATCAATCTGAAGTGTTTACTTATAGGTAATGTGTTGTGCCATGTTTTTAACAAAATCTGACAATCTCTGACTTTTTATTTGATTTTTAATCCATCTACATTTATTGTTACTATTGGTATAGTTGAATTTATGTCTGTCGTTTATATATTTGGTTTCTGTAAGCTTCTTTCTTGTTTTCCTCTTTTACTGTTTTCTTTTACATTAAGTAAATATTTTTATGGTAAAATTTTAATTTTATTAATTTTACTATTTGTTTATAGTTGCTATAGGGTTTACTATAGGGTTGCTATAGGGTTTACTTCTTAACTTATCAAAATAAGCTTCAATTTGTACTAGTTTATTTCCAGAAATACATGGAATATTGCTTCTAGATAGCCCCATATCACTTTGTGGTAGTATTGCTATATATATGGTATCCATTAATGTTAGAAACCCTACCCTATGCTGTTATAGGTTTTACATTTTCATCTGTTAGCATTTCCTTAACACATCGCGGTTTTGTTCCTATCCACATATCTTGTCCTATTTTGGCAAATATTTTGCACATACATTATATTTCTATGTGTTATAGTCTCAGCAATACATAATATAATATTTTATACACTTGCTTTTTAAATCAATTCAGAGAAAAAATAAGAAAATGTACATTTACAATGTTTTCTATAATTTAAATAATTATCTTTTTATTGTCTTTATTATTAAATTATAGCTGTGTACAATAGTGCAATCAAGGGGTACAATGTGCTGGTTTCATAAACAACCTGAACTATTTTCATCAAACTGATTAACATAGCCTTCTTGGCATTTTCTCAGTTATTATATGAAGACATTTGTATTCTGCGTTTAGTAAGGTTCGCCTGTACCCTTCTAAGGTGAACAAGTGCAAGTGACTTATTTGGGGTGTGAGGGTTAGTGGCAGAGGGAGGCGAGACGTGGAAAGAAGACAGACAATAAAGTTATTAAGAGTGTGTTATAAAGCCAGATACCACTGGGGATATCGGAGCTTAATCATGCTGGATTCAGTCTGGGAGTCTGTGAAACACGTATTTCTCAAATGTATCCTGTTAGTGAAGGGAGGAAACTGTGGTGGTTAATCACCAAACCCTGCCTCTCACTGGTCAGCACAGCTTCCAGGGGTAAGTGATCCCCCAGAACTTTCAGGCGGCTGCTAGAGCAAGCACCCTGGCTGATGGAGGGTCCAGCGTGGGCAGCTGGCTATCAGGCTGAGTATGCTGAGGTGGGGAGGCCAGGGCATACAGGCAGTGACCAGCAACTCTGCCATGGGCAGTGACAATTTTTCTGTGGAGATACTTGAATGATTGATTAATTGATTGGTTGATGTTAATTCCACATTTTATTCCTTGGTGTTTTTCTGGCTCTTTGACGTTTTGTCAGGATGTCACTTGCTTTTAGATTTTCTCTCTTATTCTCCAGAGTGGGCACTGGGCCTGTGCCATGATTCCAGTTTGGAGAATGGAGAGCTATTCTTCAGCCGGTTTGTAAAGCCCTTGGAAGAGAGACTGGTGTTTATGATGCTCCGGAAGGGTTTCTGAGTCAAATGATTCTCTGAGTCAGGTACCGTTATCAGACTCATTTTACAGATTAGGCAACTGAGGTTATGGGATTTGCCCCAGGTCACACATGTAGTAGGAAGTGGCCCTTGAGTCCAACCCCAGGCAGTCTTGTTCTAGATTTGCCGTTCACCACTTGACAATTGCCACATTTGACGATCATTGGAGATTCTGCCTGAGCCTCACTAAGACTCCCCTGCTCATCCCGGAGTAGAAAGTGGAGCAGTCAAGTTGCTTTTATTCCCACCAAACACATTTTTTGCCCGACAGTGTTCTCAAGTCGTGATGTGACTACTGACAGTGTCATCTTCTTAACCAAAGGCACCAACTCTACATTTCTCTCAGGCACAATGGATGCCCTGGAGCAGAATAAAAGATGAACACACTACAAGCTCCAGGTCAAGGTCCACGAAGCATAGAAAATATGCACGCACATGTATTTCTGTAATATGCCTGTGTGATACCATTCATATTCTGAGCCTGTTGAGCCAGTTTTTATACTGGGTGGAGTAGAGATTTCGACTGAGGGATCCGACAGAGCCGGCGCCACTCTCTCTGCCGCTCAGGAAGCGCAGTGGCACCACCACCCCGTGCTTATGCGGGTGAAATGTCAGCACTGGGGGGAAGGCCTGTCTACGGAGACATCTGCTCCCTCCCGCCCCATGGGTAATAGCCAGGCCATGGAGCGAGTGGGAGAAACATCTACTCAGCAGCAGAAATGACTGCTGTGCACGCAGAACCAGCCAGTGGGAGAGAGGGAGGGCAGTGGCGACAGTAGGGGCCGCGTGCTAGCAAACGGCTTCTCCTCTCTCGCTTGCTCCTTCCCTAATAGGAGTGGAATCCACGCTGGGATAGGTGAGATAGCACACAGGCAGATTGTCCACCAGATGGTACAATCTTCTATTTAAGAAATATTTGAAAGGGCAACAAAATACAGCAGAAACCATCCGACAGTCCACATGGCTAATGCAAAATTAGCCAAAATGATGGCAGCAGTGGTGCTGGGGGTGCTGGGGGGTGAGCTGTCAGAAAGGCTAGGAAGGGGCAAGCCCTGTGACATCACACCGGCAGGTGTCAGGAGAGTTAAAGATGTTTTCCTGTCATTGCATTGTGTCCGATGTGCTGAGAACCTCAGCCTGCAGCCTGCATTTGAGGGCCACCAAGGCCAAGAGGGCTGGTCCAGCCTGGACTGTGTCTCGTGAGCTTCCACTCTGGGTAGGGTGGAACTTTGGTTGTCCCTGCCATTCTGTGACTCTTTCCTCACATCCGTATCTCAGTGGAGTGGCCTTTTCCTTGCTGATGTTCTGTTTGCACAGAATTCTGCCTGTTGATCACCGTCAGCACCAGCACCACCGCTGCTGTTGTTAACTGAGTTCTTACTTCGTCCTGGTGTTGTGCTCAGCACCCTCCCTCGTGGTAGCTAATACATGCTGAGTGGTTACCACATGCCAAGCACAGGTTGGAGTAATTTACATATATTGTTTTAGTTCATCACCAGGGCAAGCACTATTATTAGCCTTTTAATTATACACATGGGGAAAGTGAGGTCTGAAGACCTTCAATAACTTGTCCCGGGTTACGTGTTGGTAAGGGAAAGAATTTGTTGAGCCAATGCTTTTTGATACTATGCTCTGTTACATCTGATATGTACATTTTCTGTTTTCGTCTTCATATGACAACTCCATGAAGACATTGTATCTAACGATGTTCAGGAACTGGAGCGTGGGATGTTTAAGGAACTTCCTTAGGTCACATATCCACAGTGTCATCTGTCCCCTTTCCTCCAGCCTGTCACGTTCTCTCTCTTTCCCTTTATGGGCACGCTGAGCATCAATGCTTGAAACCTCAGTCACCAGTTCACTTTATATTTAGTTACTTTCCAAATCTTATTTCTTCCTCTTTCAGAGTATCTCCTTTCTGTTCCTCTCTTCTTCACCCCCATCTTTACTGCCCAGGCCAGGTGAAGTTTCTTGGCCCTCATGCTATTATTAAAGTGTTTGCCATTGGTTCCCACTTGCCTGCCTTGAACAGGTGTGTCATCCACACTGGCTCCCCGACTTCTAGGCATGGGCCTTGGAGACACACCACCTCCTACATTCTGGGGCAGGTAGATGATGGAACGGCTTTCTCCATTGACTTACCAACATGATTACACAAGAAGAGAGCTCGGTGTGGCTGTGCGTCATATATTCATTGTGGTGTCAAAATAGAAAATTTGGGGCATGTTTTTTGTTGAATTATATAACTGCATCTCTATATAAATACATTTCTAAGGATGAAATTTTGAATAGAGACTGCTGCCATTATTTTTATAATGGGCTCCAAAGACAGAGCTGCTGTCTTGTCGGGGCAAATCATTTTTCCAAGGAACTCCTCCCTTTGACTGTCATAGAGGGAATGTTGGTAGTTTTGATGTTTAATTTTTGGACTGTAATAAGTCTTCATTATCCATAGAAGATGTCTTCCTGGGAATTACAGCAGACAATGGAACAGAAATGGGATTGACCCACTGACCTTGTATCATGAGAGTAGAAAGAAATAAAAACTGAACAGACCCCTGTGTTTTCCATCCCTCCAAGGGCTCTGTCTGTTCTCAGGCCTGGGCTGCTTTCTGTTTTCCCCCTGGAGGGTTCCAGTATCAAGCGTCTCTGTGTTAATTAACTCAGCATGTGGCACAGAAAGGCCTGACAGCAGATAGCTAATGTTTTGGATATGCACTTAGTTTAAGGATTAGCTCAATTCCAAAGGACAACTTCATGTTGCCACAGTACAGTTGACACTTGGTGATCCGATGCAAATTTCTGGTTCTGGGCAATCTTCCTTCGGCCACCACTGTGCACGTGGAGTTCCACTCTGCTCGTAGAGGCGCAGACAAAGCGAGTCAGTTTTAACATTTTCAAAGACTCTAAAGGGAATCAGGAAGGAGGAGGCATCTCGCAATTGCTAATAAAAGTCAATAACGAACAAACCCCACGGTACATTGGGTTATCTGCGCCGATGTCTGTTTCTCCCACCAGGGGAATCTTATCGATTTAAAAAATACACATAAATTACATACTATAAACTTATAAGGCAATTTCACATCTAATGTAGCCTCCAAACCAAATTCCTTAGAGTTGTGGTGTGGTGAGAGACCAGTGTGATTTCCTTTTTGGCCTGATATTTTTTTTCCTACCTGCAATATTTTTGAGCGTGGAGGGGGCACGGATGCATCATGGCGGTCTAGGGGCCCGTCTGACCCTCTGACACGCCTCATTTGGCTTTGCCCAGTGTTCTCAAAAATTCAGGATTCAGATTCAAAATGTGGGATTTTTTTATGATTCTCATTTCTGGGTTTTCTCGTACTGGGTCTGTATGTCTTCTTGGCAAACTTTGACCGGGGCCAAGCAGTAACTGCCCCTCCCTGGATTGGGGATGCCACGTGGTACCAACTTCAACCCAAGGTCATGGTGTCTGAAATGCCAATTCCTGAACCCCAGCTTTACTTTCCTGTTGTTCTGCTAACCCCAAGTTTGCTGACTCTCCCCCTTAGCTCTTGGTAGTTTCTTGGCTGATTGGCCCAAAGTAGGCTGTGAAGTAGGACAAGCTGGGTGGAACTGGGCAGGGTTCATCTTAGACTGACTTTTTATTTATTTAGCTTTTACAAAATGGAGTTTTCATTACTATTGACCAGCTGCCCAGAAATTACCTGGTGAGTTTCTTTTCTAAAATCAAAACAAATAAGCAAATATAAAAAAAAATATGGAGAGGCTGACAAATTTAGCCATTTGGCATGGCATTTAAAAATGGTTCTAGCAGTATTTTAAAAGTACTCTTTCAAATGTCATGACAGCTGTCCAAATTTCTAATTTTAAAATATATTTTGTGTTATCACATACATTTGCTATACATTCTTTCAACTATATGACTAATACGTGAAAACAAATATGTTTGCCACCCAGTTGACTCATGTTCCCTGAGACACTGGATGCTTCTTGAAGGGCCAACAGAAAGACCCTTGTGTGTGGACAGAGGGGTCGGAGGCCAGCATTGTTTTTACCCCAAGTGTTTGTTCAGGGATCTGCTGTTATTTCCCCTTGGGATGGAACAAATAGACCACAGAAATTCTATAGACTCTGCAGGCACCAATAAGGAAGATATAGCTTATCTTAACGACTGAAAATAGTTCTTTAAAGCGTTCATTCACTCATGCATCCATTTACTCATCTTTTCTCTCCCACAGTGAGTATTTATTGAATACCTACTCTCATGTTTGATGCCATAAGGAGATAAAGATGTAAATAAAAAAAAATTCTGTTTTTAAAGGAGCTATATGAGTTTCTAAGTACCACAGAGTAGATGGCTTAAACAGTAAATATTTCTTGTCTTCATAGTTCTAGGGGCCAGAAATCCAAGATCAAGGTGTCGGTAGGGTTGATTCCTTCTGAGGGCTCTGAGGGAAGGATGTGTCCCAGGCTTCTCTTCCAGGTTCGGAGAGGACCTTCTCCCTCTCCCTGTGTCTCCACCCAGTCTTTTCTAAGTGTGTGTCTATGTCTAAATAATCAGATCAGCCATATTGGATTAGGGCCCACCCTTATGACTTTATTTTAAGGTAATCCCCTCTGCGAAGACCTTGTCCCAAATAAACTCACACTCTGAGGTTCTTAGGGTAGGGAATTTTTTTTTATTTATTTTTATTTTTTATTTTTTTATAATTTTATTGAATCATAATTCTGTACATTGGTGCAATCATAGGGCACGATTCATATACATTCAGAAATGTTTTGATCGTACTGTTACAGATAGCCTTCATGGCATTTTCTTGATC